>JAKKIB010000019.1:0-80876 GCA_023089585.1 Melophagus ovinus
TTTGAATGTAATCGGAATAAGCTTTCACTTTGAGTGCATTGAATTCACGCCTAACCTTAGATTAATTAGTGCAGTCAACAGACCGACGACTAAGCTTTTACTTTTTAATAATCCGTTTTTTTTTATTTTGCACGTAAATGTTCACTAAGCCATACTGGACAGTCAGACAACGAAAAAGTAGTTTTAATTGGAACAAATGATGATATAGCAGGACCCATAATGCTGTACAAGTCGGGCAAAGACGATTGAATGTCATCAATACTCAAATTCCAATCCACTGCCGAAAATAAAGACTTAAGTTTACGATAATCAGTTCGCCCAAAAGCGAATTTTTTAGACGGTATACATTCTTTAACTACGTTACGTGTAAACATATTACTTAAAGTTTATAACAAAGTAGGGTGATACACGCCTTCCGAAAGCATAAAAGGCTCATTGCGACATACTTTTACATTGGTATCATTATGAAAAATAAGGTCCCTTAATTTATCATTGGCATTTCGAATATACTTTAACTGAAAGAACGAGAGTTCACACAACTTATCAAGGTATTCGAAAAATATACTGGGATAAGAATTAGGTGAATAAGACCCAATACCATCATCATCATGGATCAGTAGTGGAGGAGAGCCTAATTAGAACTACATCCTGCTTGGAAAATATGACTTTCTGCCTTTTCAATTTTGCAAAACGTTTTAAAATGCCATAGTTATACCGAGTTAGATTTTCATTCACGCAAAATGGAACATCACTATTTATACCAATGTGCTAGAACAATAGTTGTGTTTTTTTGGTGCTTTTGAATTTCTTTATTGCTTGTAATAACTAATGTCTCTCATACAGGCAGTTCATTTTGACTACAATAGATGAGTCCTTGATATTCGTCCGTTTAATGCGGCAAAATGCTTGAAAATTGGGTACTTTTGTACCAATTTTTTCACAGAAGTTCAAAACAATTTGCTTGAAATTTTCATTATCATGATATGGAACACCGATAACGCGGATATCATTCGCCACCATCATATTCTCTTGCGGCTTTAATGTTTTGCAGATCATTATCCATAAACTTAGTTAATAGATTTTACATAAGAGTGTGTTTTAAACAAACTAAATAAATTTGTAGAGCTTTATTGTACACTCGAGTAGATTTAATATATGAGACGCACTATCCTTAATTTGCTCTCCAGCTTAGCCAAACGCTGATCAACCAACTGTAGCAGATAGAGGGAATAATTCTCAAGTTGTTTCGGTGTATTAGTAAAAGAGCGCTCTAGTTGTTTGCGAGTCTTTTTACCTTTTACCTTATTTGACATACTTTCAGCTATTGTATCAATTGCTATTTTTCTATTAATGTTGGTACAAATTCTCGTACAATGAACTCTTGCTTTCGAGAGCAGTAAAGTCAAGGGCAGTAAAATCAGGTGCAATACGCAGTACACAAAAAAACTAGACAGTAACTGCATATCATCATTTACTCCTATACGTTTGTCAGCAAAATGCGGCAGACTTCAGTTAATTTCAATTCATTTAAGAAGAAACGATTTGAGAATTACTAATTAAGTGGATTTTAAAATCGATGATTATTACTATTAGCAATATCACTGTTGTTAATCAGACAAGGTTTTATCTTTGGTTCACTTCATTCTTACAGTCCAAGCAACAATTTATATACTTAGTTACTGCTTCACCTTACACTGTTATTATTGTTATCTATTTGCTATTGTTTTTCATTGTGAGTAGAAAAAATTTATATTAAGTGTTAATTTTATGACCGTGCAGAGCGAGTGCTCAACTATAGCTGAATGTGAAATTAAATGCCTTGAAGCAAAGTCGGCGAAGAAATATCACCTTGAATTAATTTTACTATAAAAATAACAGACCACATATCACGAAGTTTAGCCAGAGTGACAAACTAAGTAGCTTTAGACGATTTTCATATGGAGGCAAGGGTTGGTTAACATCCCACACTAATTCGCGCAGCGCAAATATGAGAAAGGCTTGACCACATTGAAGCCGTACAATATAGCAGATGTAAGTCGGGATCCACACAACAACAGGACACTCGATATTGGTCTTAAAAGGGACGTACACAAACGTTCAGGGACATATGGGTCTTTGAATTCTTTAGTTCAACACTTACAAAATCTTTTATTCACTGAGGATTCTATGTGCAGGTGAAATTTAACCTTTGAGTCAAATATATATATCCCTATAAGTTATTACAAACGAAGTTCGACCAAACGATGGTTTCTTACATTTCTTTAGGGCCAGAGACATACCATTTGCAAGGCACCACCCATGCAATCGCCTAAGGTCAGTCTGACCGACCGTTCAAATAGTTTGAAAACCAATATACCAGACGATACAATCTGTAAATTAATAAGCTGTGTGAAAGTTTATCAAAAGCTTTGGAGAAATCAATATAAATTACATCAGTTTGCTTCTGATAACAGAATCCATGGTAAATTACACTAGGCAATTTTAACAGATTAAGTACTTACGCTTAACAAAGCCATATATTCCACTAATTTTCCTATTGAAATTTACAAATTTATGAAAATTACTCGGGTCAACCTAAGATTTAGTTTTTATAATTTGAATGTAGTCGGTATAAGCTTTCACTTTGAGTGCATTGAATTCGCACCCAACCCTAGTGCAAATAGTGTAGTCAACAACCCAACTACTAAGCTTGTTCTTTTTAAATAATCTGTTTTTTTTTATTCCGATTGCAACGGAAATATTTACTAAGCCATACTTGGCAGTCAGACGATAAAAGTAGTTTTAATTGGAACGGGTGACTATATAGCAGCAAACATAATGCTGTACAAATCAAACAAAGACGAATGAAGTTCCTCAAAATTCAAATTCAAATCCACTGTCGACAATAAAGATTTAAGTTTACGATAATCAGTTTCCCCAAAAGCGAATTTTTTAGACGGTATACATTCTTTAACTGCATTATGTATAAACAGATTACTTAAAATTAATAACAATGTAGGGTTATACACATCTTTCGGAAGCACAGAGGGCTCAATGCAACATACCTTTGCGTCGGTATCATTACAAAAAATAAGGTCAAATAATCTATCATTATATCTATTACAAAAGAATATATATCTATTTATAAAAAAAACTTTAATTGAAAGAACTACAGCTCACACAATTCATCAAAGAATGCGGAAAATACACTGAGATAAGAATTAGGTGAATAAGATCCAAGATCATCATTACAATTCCACAGCGTGTAAGGGATATTAAAATCACCTAGTACTAAAATTCGATAACATGAATGCAATAAGCCAACTATATTTTTGATTAACTTAATGTGCTTCATATAAATAGCAATATTCGAAGACGGGGGAACAAACAAACAAAAGAGAAACAAAATTTGATTTGCTAGTCCGAACAACAACATACGATGAAGCGACCTGTTTCATCTCGTGTAGTGTACTTCGCATTGTTTTCCGTCTGCAGATTGTTGCCTCTCACCTGATTCATTTTCTTCGATGGTCCAAAATCGCTCTATTCTTTGCTCCAAAGACCTTTCAATTTCCATAAAGATGCCACAGACTGCTTGATATAGGTTGTGATGGACTCAGAAACTACCCAACCGAACACCCTGTTTTGTAAGGTTGAAAGTAATGTACCCAGGTTGCAAAATTTTATAGAAAAATACAGCACCTAATAGCACATCTATGTAACCTGGTTGTTGAAGTGAGGGATCTGCCAGCATTATTGTACAAGATATTCCTCATTCTGCTATGCTAATTTGTATTGGTGGTTGCTGAGATATAATACCTATTCCTTCTATCTCCATCAGGGTTAGCTTGCATCATATTTTCAATTGTTGTGCCAACCTTGTCGTGACCACATTTATTTGTGAGCCGGATTCTAAGACGGCACGGCAGTTAATTAATTGGCCGTTTACTGCTTTCAGTGCTGTGCTTAGCAAGACGTATCGGTTGCACTCGTTTGCTGCTGCCAAAGCAGTAGATGCCTTTGTATCGATGTGGAGGCTATTGCTGCAGGATTTGGCAATCGGTCTTCTGCGTGATTACTCCTACATCTTCTGCATTTCACTGCGTTACATTGCTGTCCACCTTTTAAATAGTTGAAATACAGACTGTTTAACGAATTGTTGCCGGCCGTCTACCGGCCACTTCAAGAAGATTGGGCACTTATATAAAGCATGTGTTGCCTTGTCATCGTCGAAGCACTTGCCTTTCACCATATTGTTTACCACGGCGTAAGCTACGTTTTCTTCGCTGTTGCTCTTTTATGGTTAGCCGCTTCTAAAGATTAGAATAGTAATTCTAGGAATTTTAGGAAGTTACTTATGGTTGCTATTTCACGTGAATCCGACCAGGATTATTCAGTTAACATATGAGTGGCCTTGTATACTTCTTTCAATATTAGATGCATCAGTATAAGGTTCCATGACAGCGCGCCGATCCCTAGGACTCCTAATGCTAATAATGATTTCTTTGTTGTGTCGTGCAGTGCCTTTAACGATTGCACTGATGCAACCTCGGGTGTTATTTTCGGCTTGGTAATCAGTTTCTCAATTATCGATCTCACAAGCATCCGTTGGTTATTGTACCGGTCATGAAGCTTTCCCACGCCAATATATAGCTCTCGTCAGTTATGGGCAAATGACAAATGAACCTTTCTGCTTCACCAGTTAGACTCACCTTAAGGTGCCACAATTTTTCCACGCCCGACAGTGAGCATTTGTGTATGATTTGCGCGAGTAGGTTGCGAAAGGATCTCCACTTTGAATAATTGCCGGCAAATGTAGGCAACCAAAGCAAATCGCTTGCCTTGTTGATGCTATTTGTATTGGCGTTAGTGCTGCCGTTTCTTCCAGCACGACTAACTGCTCCATCACTTCATTTTCTTCTCCAGATACTGATGCACATTGTATTCAGTAGAATAGAGGTCATTAACAAATTGCACTAATTGCTGATGCAATCCTTGAAGTATATTCCATTGATTAATTTTGCTTTCAAGGAGTAATATTGCGGTGAGCGCTCAATATTATTCTCATGCATTTTTGTCAGCATACCCTTGACCAAATGAATTAATTCTTGTTGCTTATGTAGGGGGGTGTTTGTGAACGTTGAGGCTGTTGCCTCGATATGTAGTTATAGCATCTTTTTGATGTTCTTGGTTTTTTTGATGAGGCCTTGGACATTTTTTACAAAAAATGTATGGTCTTCAGTTACCTCTGGATGCTGCGTAATGCTGGCATGAAGTTTCTTTAAAGTTGGCCAAAGTTTCTCCAACTCACTATACCTTCCATGAAGGTACTCAATTGATTTCCGATCCTTTGGCATTTCTTGTAAAACATTCGACGAACTGCATCAGTAATTCATCCAGGCTTGTCATTATGGAGTTAGAATATTGCTTTTTATACACTTGCGAAGATCACGTCGAGGTCACCAAATGTTAGTTCCTCAGCTTAGTTAGCTGCTGTGACACATTAACCAGAGCAGACTACAGAGGAAAGAATTTTGTCCGTAAGTAAATATTACACAGGCACTTGCAACCACTGTGACACGAAATGAACTTGTCAACAGTTTATGATGTTTTTCTTTATTAAATTCAAAAGAACGTTCTTACATACTAAATTTTTAACAGATAAATTGTAAAATTGATGATTTCGCCGAATAGGTAAATGAAATGAAATAAAATGAGAAATGATTACTAAGCTGAATAAGTAAATGATAATTCCCACGCTTTCAACCAATCGCATTTGCACAGATGAAACGTGATCCAAAAATATGCAACTATGCAAGTTTTGTAAGTGCTGGAAAGGAAAAAATTATATTAGCATATATGTACAAGTACATATATATATGCGTGTTTATGGGGCTATAATATTGAAACATTTTTTGTGGCAGAAATTCGATGATAAGTAGAATTTTTAGTGGATTTTTTCTTTTGTACTCACGTTTCATGTTCTTTTCTATACTTTTATTACACATATTTATATATAAATGTATATATTTTAATTTTAATTTAATTTAGAATTTTAATCCATAAATTTATAAAACTTTAAATGCATACATAACAAACACATTTATTCTCACAATAAGTAAACTAAGGAAAGAAAACCATCTTAATAACGAAACAGTAAAAGCAGTCCAGGGAAACGTTAAATGTTATATTATGTTATATATATCAATATGTTTGTATATTAATTATGTTATATATGTTATACAATAACATTTTACAATGAAACATAACACAAAAACAAGAAGAAAAACCGTGAGCTAAGAGATAAAACTCATTTCAATCCATTAAAACAAAAAAAGTAGTAATAGAAGCAAATAATGCTTGTTACAAACACAGCAAAAATAATCGTTGATAATTGATCGTAATCAATATTTTTTTCATTTTTAAGTTACCCTTGAATTACCCTTTTCTTTAGAATTTTCTTTTAATTAGACCTACAAAAACTAAAATGCAAGAATCAAACCAAAGCTATGCATTATTTTGATGGTAAACATTTCAAACTTTTCGAAAATCAATTGTGTTCACCACTTTGATTTTTGCTAAAAAAAAAAACAAACATGTAATTCCTATACGTGTTCCATACTTTAATTAATATTAAATCCACCCTATTAATCTCTTTCATTGAATGTACTTTTCTCTTAACATTTCTAGGTATTTTATTTTTGCTACATAGAACTAATATGTTAAACAAAGCTTGAGCTCTAATAAACGTGAACCCGACTAAATCGATATTTACCATAACTTCTTTTAGAATGTGTCATTCTTCCTTTTTTTGTTTGTTTTTGGCAAACAATACATAAAAAAAGAACAATTTTGATTATTGATCATTGTGGATCGAAACTAAAAAACTATAAGCATGTGGTGATTCATTTAATCAAACTAATGTAATATTTTGACTCCCTGTAAAACCAGTTCAGGCCATCGTCAATACCATCGTATGACTATCTTTACAAAAATACCTTAAAACTTATAACGTCTTGCCAACATACTGCATAAACAGAAAATTTTGAACTAAAATTAATAATACTGTCTATTTTTGTTTTTGAATAATATTTTACATTTTATTATACATTTCTATTTAATGAAAACTCTTTTTATTATTATTATTATTAAAAAATTGTGTTGCTTTCTAAACAAACATTCCTCTTGTCCATATATATTATTTTATTTTTTAATTATTTAAATTATTTTTATTGTTTGTAAAATTATATATATTGTTTTCATTCACTTATTTATTTAGTTTCACTTTAATTTAACTGAAAAAATACAATATTGCATTATATTACTTATATATGTGTGTGTGCTCTTTTTCTTTTCTTTAACTTTTTGGTTTTTTTTTATTGTTTATTATCTGATATGAATAAGAATAATCAAAATAGTAAATATACAAGTAAAAGTTATAAAAATTAGAATTATTAAATAAAAATGAAAATGAAAACAAAAAAGATGGAGTACTTTTTTGTGGTTCTTTTTTCTTCTTCAAATTACTTGCGGGATTTTTCTGCGATTTGTTTTTGCACACATATATATGTTGTGACCATCGCAAAGTGCTTTCTTCATGCCTATACACATGTACATACATACATGTTGATATAAGAATACGAATACAATAATATCTACAAAATTCTTTTGTAACATTTTCGTTTTCTTAACTGATCTAGATTTTTATGTAGCTATTTTTGTTTTTCTTTATTGGTTTTTCGTAGTTTGTGTTGGACACTCTACACTGACAGAGAGAAGTTAATGGAAATCGTCAGAAAGAAGTAATGTGACATTAATAATAATAATAAACTGTGAAACAACATTTATATTACATAATGTAATTTTTGTTTTATTTTCTACATGCAAATGCGTATGCATATGTGTTTATATCTGGCTGTATTTTTACTTTCGCCTAACATCAATAATTAATACAAAATAAAAGTAGTAAAGTAAGTCAAAATGAAAAAAGCAAAATAAAAAAAGTAATAATGTTGATATCGGTTGGAGCGAGCTATTAAATACCCTACACCAGTTCGCTTAAATCCCACTAAAAATTAAAGGGATGTATTAGCTTTTTGAAGTTTCTTCGCACATATCATTTATGTTTTTTTTTCAAATATCGAAGTTATATGGAGCGTTGTAAAATTATCCATTTTTTACGTAAGTATTCCTGGGAGAGGTAAAGAAAATTAGCTAAGGCGTCTCTAAAATTGCGACCTACTTGGACGTACTTGGGCAGACAACAGACAAACGGACAGATAGACTTAAATCAAATCAGGAATCAGTGATTCAAAGTAGATTGGCATAAAAAAAAGATAGCTTTACCTTAAACGCTTCCGAGTTTTACATACTTTTGCACAACAAACACATTGTATCCTGTACAGGTAGTGATATAGCGCATAAAAAAATAAGAGAAGTAAGTGATGAAGGAATTTAGCAATTTAGACCAACCAAATCTTGATTGTCCACCACCTAAATGCTCCCGCCTTAAATATATTTATGTCTCTTATTATATTAAGAGAGGGAAAACAAAGTCTATTTAATTGTATTTCATTGGAAAAATTTTTAACATAGCCAGACAAACTTTACAAGAATTAAACCATATTAACATTAAATACATAAACACTTGGACAGATAGGCAGACAGATAACTGAAAAGCACAAGCGGCTCATTGTTTATTCAAACCGCTTTCTTCTACTGAGCGTTTGAAAATGTTTCGCATGAGAATTAACATAACTTGAACAATTTCGGATTGGGTGAATATAAAAACACAAAAATTGACAACTACAATTATAAATATAAAATATACAATTCGTTCACTTTACGGAGGTGCTTATTTTTTTTTTCTTTTCTTTAAAGGAATGCGAAAAATGGATAATGGTGTACGATTGGGTGTAGAAAATAGAAAGATTACTATTTGTCTGTATGGCTGCCATTTCTATACACATCCATATAAGAATTCAGTATCAGCGCCGGTATTCGTTGAAGAATTACTTTGCTTATGTTGTGCACGTTTTTTGCTGCTGCTTTTGCTTATGCTCGTGTGTCACATATCAAACAACAATTGTTTGATATTTGATATTGTTGTTTATACCTGTTTAGATTGTTTTTAACATTTTGTTTATGTGTATGCATATTGGTGTATGCGTATATATCATAAAAATTTTTCGCAGAAAAACAAGAATTTTTTGCTTTTTTTTGTTATTGTTGTATATCTCTCTTTGTAACCGCTATTATTGTTGTTTGTTTTTACAAGAGTAAAAACGATACAACTTTCTTAATACCAAATACAAAAAAATTCTTTATGCGGCAATTAACTATAATGAAAAAAAACCAAGTAAATTCATACAAATATGGTGTTGCTAAATTCTGAAATAAAATGACAAACGCTACGCATGACGCTAGCAATTTTGAATTCCAATGCAATGTAAGCGTCTGCCTTTGCAATAACTTAGAGTAGTATTTACGTAATTAATAAAGATATAAGTAATATATAAAACAGGTCTGCTGATGTGTAAAATATATAACTGCCGTTTAACACTACCATCTAAAGTTGGATAAAGTATTACATGTAAAAATATATCATAAAATCAAAATCGCAGCCTTTCTAGACCTATGTGAAAATTGGTCATTATACATTTCTGCGCAGAACTAATGTGCATACTTGAGTGTAACCACCAAACGTTAAGGCAAAGTGCCGAAGTACATATACGTACATACATACGTATATATATATATATATATATATATATATATATATATATATATATATATATATATATATATATATATATATATAGTATTAAGCCAATTATAAATTACATTACTACATATTGGGACAATACTACCAATTAAGAAGTACAAATTGCCCCATGAGCAAATCAGTCATGTATTTATTTAAAGGTACATACCACCATAATAGAATTCTTTTTATGTGTAGTTTAGTTTTGCTTACCGCTTTGACTGTTGCTTTAATGAAATCCTTTTTTTCGGTTAAATCGAAGTCCGGGTACTTCGCGTAGACTTGTTTGCACACTGTTTTCATAGTTATCTCTTCGAGATTAGCTTTATCTAATATTTCCTTAACATACGCTCGGATTTGTTCATCCGTTGGGAATGAGGCTTTGCCTTTTTTATTCAGCGGTTCATCTTCATCTGATTCGTCTTTATCATCAACATCATCAGAGGATTCCTTTTTGAATTTTTTAGGACGACCAGCAGCAGACTTTGCTGAAGTTCTGTTTTTATTATTCGCTTTATTATTCTTCGCAGGTATATGGGATTTTTTACTTTTTTTTGATTTATCTTCTTCTTCACTTTGTTCGCTACCTAAATCGGTCATTTCCTCTTCTTCTTCATCTTCAGATAATTCTTCCTCCTCTTCGCTATCTGAATCTTTACGTTTACGTGATGAAGAACTACTAGCACCGCGTCCTCGGCCCCTTGTACCAGCTGGACGACCACGTTTACCTCCCGTAGATGCACGCTGTTTTCGTTTAGGGACATCGCTGTCAGCTTCTGATATCGACTCTTCTTCAGAATCAGTATCTCTCTTTGGACACTTGCGGGCGGGACGACCACGAATACCACGAGCGGCTACAGCGGCTTTACGGCCGCGACCACCTTCCGAATCTGAATTAGCCGAAGGATTGTACTAAGAAAGAGAATAGAAAACTATTCAATAATTTTAAATTCTTCTTGTATATTCCTTAGTACTGTTATAGAGTAGTTCATATTGGTTTGTGCCTACGTTTTAACATATAAGTTCATCCAAAATCGATTTGGCTTTATTTTTTTTGTGCGTCTGCAATTAGTACATAAAAGAATTCTCGTTTCAGAAAAACCATAGTCGAACAATATTTACTACAACAACTCTTCTTTATTTGCAAAAAGTTTAGCCAAAATCTGTGTAAAATTTTATTTTGGTTTAATAAATTTTTGTATAAAATATATGCTGAATCAGAGAATTGTTTGACTCTACATTGCCATTTAATCAATTTGAGAAATTCCAAAATACTCATTTTTAATTGTAATGTTTTATGACCTTTTAAACGTATTAATAATAAAGCTAAGCATACTTAAACATTAACCAAGAAACTTACATCTGAACCAGATTCGGAGTCATCATTTCGTCTCCGTTTTGCTGGCATAACTTTGTGTTCGCTTTCTTCTGAACTTGAGAAATCTACATACGCTGACATTTTTTTGCCTGCAGTTGCACGACGAGGTCGACCAGACGTAGAACGTTGCCGTGATGGCGGTGCTTTGTGTTTGCGTTTCTCATCTTCAATGGGCTCTTTTTCAGCTTGTTCTAGATCTTCCTTTTCATCGTCATCATCATCTATTTCTTCATCTTCTTCTTCAACGGGCTCCACGCACAATGATTCATCTGGTTCCATTAAAAATTGTAAGATGCGATTTACAATATCATCTTTTGAACCTACTTTTTAACCAATACGAAATGGTAAGTCCACATATCCAATAAGCAAGAACAAAAATAATAAAAAAAAGGATAATAACGTATTTTATTTAAGAAAACTTTGAAGCAAAGAAAACTATTTTTATTCATTTGCATAGCACCTTTACGTTCCAGTGAAAGGATATCACATATATGTTTTAGTGCCTTAATTTCCACTTTTTTAATTGCATCGAATTTTTTCTTATATTCAGTTGAATGTTTTTCAAACTCGAATCCAGCAAAAGAACGCAAATTCTTTTTCACTACATTATTTTTTCCTGGAGAACCAAAACATATCTGAAATTCAGGTAAATAATAAAAAATGCTATTAGACAATACAAAAGGAATAAGTCCATAAGTAAAAAACAATAATAACAAATATTACGATTTTATGTTTTTTTACAATTGAACACCTGAGAATGCTTTGCGCTTCTGAGGCCAAACCTTGAATACTGACCACCCAAATATTCATTATATCTGATGCACCCGACCGACTTACTACATTTTTGGACAGTCACAAATAAGGATTAAAAAGAAACCAAATACTTAGTGATACAGAAGTTTGGACTTTTTTCTAATATTTTTTTTGTATTTTGTACGACCATTCTACATTTAGAAAATTTAAACCTTCTATCTAGTATATTTCACATGTAAGATATTTGTGCTTTATATTGCACTGTGGACTTGTCGATTGATCAGAATTGAATGATTTGACTCATTTTCAATAGCAACTTGCATGCACCAACTTCAAATGCTTACTCCAATTTCAAAATCAAAATGTCTCAACGAATTTTTACCATCAAATATATGCCTGGATCAATTCACAATTTCTTGTTGATCAATATAATCAAGTATCCAAAACTTCGCATGTAAAGTTTGTAAGCCGTCCACTCTAGTTTTATTAATATTTTCATTGATTTTATCTATTTCCGCTAAAGCTACAACGTTCTCTTCATCATCACTTTCAGCTGCTTCATTTACACCATCGTCATTGTCGTCCTCACACTCCTTGCTATTTTCTTTTGTTTGATCATCTATTTTAATATCCTTTTTAATATCTTTCTCTTTATCCGTATCTTTATCTGTAGCATCTGTTTTACTATCTACACCACCATTTTTGTCCATTTTGTTGACAGTTTCACTTTCTACCTTATGTGTATCATTCACTTTATTCTTATCTTGATTCTTTTCCAAATTCTCCTTTGCCTCTTCCTTCTCCTCCTCCCCAACCGCAGAGTCGTTTTTAATTTCATTTATTACAGATTTTTTTGATTCTAATATTTTATCCGCGCATTTTTTACCTAGTAGAAACGATAAATGAATATGAGAATAAGGTAAGTACAATTGTACAGTATGTAATGTACATCTATTAAAAAGAACTCCAAAAGAATTAGAAGCAAATAAGCAGAATTTGTTGTTTGTTTGTTTGTTCCCATATTTGGAATGTTTAACCAGACTCAATGAGACAGGTAAACTATGAATTATGAGATAGATAATTGAGTATCGTTTATTGTGCCTTGGTTTTTACTGTACTCAAACATATTGAAATGTGTTAAGCATGAACAATTCCCAAGGTTATAAAACAGGACAGATTAATATAAAGAAAGGTAAAAAAAAGTAGAGAGTGGTGGATGTACTTATTATAAACATATACATAAATTTCAAGAAACCTGCTGTTGATCTTAAAGGCAATCTAAACGATGTTATTACAATTCGTACGGCCAATACGAAATTCTTTACTGCTTTATATTTATTTAGTGCACCGAAAAGCAAAAAAGAAGATGTAAGAAAATTACATTTGGACGGGGCCAAATTTTGGATACCAACCACCCAGACACCATGATATTTTTATTCAAAGCCTATTTCAGTAGTAAATAGAGAGCGTAAACATAAATTAAAAGTTGGTATTGTATAATTTCGCGTACTGCGTACCCGTGCAAAATTTCAACTTTCTATCTTTTACAGTTTGCAGATGATGACCAAAAACAACAAAATTTTGCTTAAAAACATTAGATGTTCTCAATTTATGTTGCCCTGTAGGCGATTTTGTTTATTTTCAATCCCAACCTGCGTGCACCAACTTCCAGTGTTTCTGCCAAGTTTGAGCTTGATATCTCTTTTTTTGTTGCCGGGAGAATGTTACCAACACACGGACAAACAGGCAGACATGTCTAAATCGATTCAGATACTTTATGGGGTCTCCACGCTTTTTTCTAGACGTTACTAATAATAAAGGGAATGTACCCCCAATTTCTGCATGGAAGATATAACAACACCCAGTAGAACACATTTGCCGCGCACTTTAATGCTTTCACAAAACCATTTGATTAGCTCTGCTAAATAGATTATTCCTACACATTTACAAAATGTTAATTTGCAAAAAATGCACAACCACAAGATAAAGGAGATGAAAATAAAAGTTAAGAAAGAACGAGAAAGTAGAAAAAAGGAAGACGGCAAGAAAAGTAAAACTGAAATGAACTAAATAAATAGTATTCATTTATCTTTTTACCATCTGCCTCTTTGGAGAGCTTTTCTTTTGCTTTGTCATCACCAATTTTAGCATCAATAGTATTATTATCACCATTATCATTAATGTTATCATTATTATTATCAACGTGGTCTGTGCTATTTTTTTGTGCACCGGTTGCATTCATTTTCGCTGATTTCTCGCCCAATAATGTGTCTGTCGATTTACTATCGCTCTCTTCACTTGGCCTCTTCTGATCATTTTCTAGCACCATCAAAAGTTTATCATTAATAAACGCCGGCACTGCCATCGCTGCTGCATCTGCAGCTTTCTTTATATCACCAAAATCCATTTTAGCCGCTTCCTATAGAAAATTTTTAAAAAAGATGTTTTTTTTCGTTATTGTATTTGTATTGTATTTTAATTTATTTTATTTTATATTTGGTTCTTTTTAGTAATTGTATTATGAATTTTCAAATAATCTCACAGTACAGTTTTTCATTGGCCTCATTTACGGCTACTTCTTTTTTCATTTTATTATTTACTTTCTTACAATTAAGTATAGATGTTTCTATTGCTATCTCTGTTTCTATTCATAAATTAAACATTAAAAATATATGTAAACGAATTTTGTTTTTATACAATTTTCTACTTTGTCCACATCATTTCTCTTTCTCTTGCATTTTCTCTTTTTTTCTGGTTGTATTTTGCTTTCTGCTTTTTTTTTTTGCTTTTTCTTCTTTAATTGCACAACACAATACTGTTTTCGTTTCTGTCACTGTCACAGTCTTTCTGATGCCTTATTTTCTCTTGATTCTTTCGTTCTTTCTCTTTTTTTTATTACTTTATTTTTTCATTTTTACAATAAGACCGTATTTTGTTTATAATGCAATGCAATTTATTCAATTAATGTGATAACTGACTGTGACAGAATTCCTAATGAAACACAATGACGTTCACTTATAATAATACACAGCATAGATTATAACTGTACAATGTACGGCAATACATTTAGCGAGAACAGAAATTGTTGCCTCTCTCTGCTTCAATTTTTTCATTTGTTTATTTGTTTTTCATGCATAGAAGAGATATCACATTTTTTGGGTGAAATAATTTTAAGCATACAATTAAGCTTTTCGCGCGCCCAATTTATTACACTCTTAAACATATATACATTGATGTATAATCAAACTAGAAACGTATGCAAGTACAAACACGCTACCTTTTACAAAAAAATTATATACAGTACGTAGCTTATACATGCGGACATGCCATTTAACTCGAATGGAGAAATGTAGGGAAGAATAAAACAAACAAACAAACACACACACACACACACACAACGAGGGAAGTAGACCGACGCCATGTTTATATGAAAGCAATAGGAAATTAATTTACGTATATATTTATACACATATTTATTTATGTACATATATATTTATATATATCATTTGCATGCATGTTTACGAAAGGAAACCGTAACGCAAAAAAATTGAAAAAAGGACGATATCATTATAAAAATAAAACAAATAAAAAAGAATGTAGAAATTCACCCATTATATATATATATCTATATCCATATTACATATATATGGATGTATGTATGTAAATACTTTTTTTTTAAATTATGACGCGCTCATTTATTTTCAAAACACATTTTTCAGTAATTAATATTTATATTTAAGGAATCTTGCCCTTCAGTGACACTATCATATTCTTTATTACATTTCATTTTGTATAACAATATATATATATATATATATATATATATATATATATATATATATATATATTGTATATATATATATATATATATATATATATGCATATATATATATATTGTATATATATATATATATATATATGCATATATATATATATATATGTATAATATTTTTCAACCAATTCTACATACCATGTTTTGAATAGTTTTATCTTTTTCGCCGTCAGACGACATGCTTGTATGGAAAACGCTCAACTAAATAACATATTAGTTTTTTTTCTTGTTTATTGCTTATTCCGACGCTACAAATGCTGCCAGATTTAATAAGAAACAAATTAGTGCTGAAGAGTAGTTTTCATAATTCTCATTACTTCTGAGAATATCGTGGCAATTATTTAATTACACGATCTACATATACATGCATATATACCATTGTCATTATATATATATATATATATATATATATATATACATATATTGTAAAATCGTATGGCATTCTATTTGTATGTAAAGAATCGCAATATCTGTTTTCTAAATAATTCACAGTGGCAACAATTAGCGTTTGGAATAGTTGAAAACTTAAATGTTTTTTAATATATATAATGACTATAACGAATATTACTTTTAGATATTGCCTAAAACGAAGAGTAAAAGTATAATAGAAAAAGGATAATAGAGATTTGTAAAGCCAAAAAAAAGATTATAGTAAATATTTTCTTTGTGCTATTTATATATCAACTAGTACTGTATGATTCACTTGATTATTTAAGTCAATTGAACTATTCGTTGAATAAGTTACTTTCTGCGGTGTATGTTTCTAGTATGATTGTAGAGTTTCAAAGCCGCGTCTTGTGCAAAAAAGTAATGTTCAAATGGTAAGCAAGACAGAGAATTTTACCATTTATCTAAAATAATTGTACTCGCGGTTTTTTTTTTCTTTTGTTGTTTGGCTTTTTTTATGAAATAGATAGCCAAAAATAGCTGCAAATAATAATAAATATATGTGTAATTTACGAAAATGTCGGCTCATACTTCCAAAAATATGTTAATATACAAAGATACGAATATTGAACAAAAGGATCAGTTAGAGTGTCAAAAAAAAAATATACGCGTGTTAAAGGACAAATTTACTAATAAAGAAAATCCATTGGATTCAACTAGAAAATACTCTGTCAAAGAGAACACTTCAAAAATAGTTAAAGCAAAATATAAAAAAACGTCCCGAAAGGATGATGAAACTCAGACTAGCCCTAAAGTCCCAAGTAAAGAGGATAATAAGAATAATGAACAGCAGCATAAAGGTATAACTGTAGAAGATCTTACTGAAGAAAATCCGAGTGAATATTATTGGGAACGTTTGGCAAGAAAACGTCAGTTAGCACTTGAAGAAACGTTACAAGAAAATGAACGTTTAAGGCAGCGCATTGCAGGTTTAGAAAGTGAACTAAAATTAACCAAAAAAGAATTTGAAGAAGCCAAAAAATTAGTGGAAATACTCAATGAGATAATCGATGAAAATGAGGTGGAAGGCGGTATTGCCCAATCCAAAAATGTTAACGAAATTGAAGAGGAAATTGACGATGTTACTGAAGAAGAGAATAATGACGGTAATCTGGACGCTAATTAATTAAGATGTTATAGTAAAAATACGTATTTTCTCTTTTCCCTTATGTTAAGTATATTTATAATGTGCCCAATAATAAATTAATAGTTTTCAATTACTCTTTACAATTCTATTTGATTTTCGTTTATTTGTTTAACCAAACGCAAGTTTATTTTTCAACAATGCTGTGCCTTTATAAACATTAAACAAACTATATATATATATATATATATATATATATGCGATGTATGTATATATGTGTAATGTGTATATAAATGTTTAGAAATTACAATCTGTCCCACACAAGTTGTTCAACTTGTTGTCAACAAGTCGAATTTCCAACAAAGATGATAATAAACATTATAGCTGCCACCCTCTACAATTGTGCTATATATAAAATTATATTTTATTATTTTTAACAGTCACACAGTCGTCGCACTTTTAAAATTTAGACATATTAATATAGAAAAAACCCATATACTTTCATATATTTGGCTCACAGTCTATACAGTTATTTCATTTAGCATATTTTTGAAACCATTTTGGTAACGAAAGTAATTTACAATACTTTTACAAAGTCTATATACATGAACCACATGTTTTTAGTTGTTATGTATTCTATATAAGTTAGACTTTGAAAGAAATATATACTAGCTATTGTCCTTGTTTTACCAATTATAATTACTATCCGTGCAGTAAATTTTTTTGACAGATCTTTGTTTACAAGCTTCTTGGGCATTTGCAATAATTTTCGTAGCTTTTATAAATGTGACGGAAAATAAATTTATTACTGTAAATTTACAGCTGATTTTTATAATGTAATCCCTATAGTCAGCATAATTAAACTATTATATTAATAGTTTTGAAATAAATTTGCAAATGTATAAAATTTTTGTAAATAACGGAAAATATTTCTAGATAATATAATATGCAATGTGTAGTATTAAATGATATGAAAAATGAAAAGTAGACGTTATATTAAATATTTTCTCTCCTCTTTTTTAAGCTTGGGAAAAGTGTACGCCAATACCTGTAGAAAAAGAGAATCAATACATATGATAAAATTTCAAAAACGTTTATTTATGTTTTAAAGTGCAATCTAGGGCGCTTTACGTATCTAAACAATTTTAAATATTGTCCGTCAAACTTACTACTCTATGTTCACTGTTAAAAATTGTAAAGTGTAATTAATCCGAATTCTTATAAATAAATGTAAGATTTCCTTAACATCGCTATTACTATGGCAAAGGTGCGTCTTCTCTTTAACTAATAATTCTACTAAAAATTGCCTGATAGAAGAATAAAAATACAATAAAATTGTTTACCTAAACGCAACTTAATAAATGAACATTTTTGCAACATTACGTTGATTTATTACATTCTTGCGACTCTCAAATTACGTTTTCCTTCGCCAAGTTCAATTTTAAGGAAAATATGTTTTGCATCTCTTTCCTTATGTTAAACTTTTAGAAAGTTTTGCGAGAGAAACATGCACAGTATCTCCGTCTCTTTCTATAATTTGTCAAAATTTTCATATAAAAAAAGGGTTTTATTTCTCGATGGAGCCAACTATAGTTTTTAGTGTTATCTCTATCGAGAACTTCTCCCAATGACAGCCAAATATATAAAGGCATAGAGGTTTTTTGTATAGTAGTATGTGTAAATTTTAGAGGTAAAATGTATATAGCACTCCAAACCATGGTTCGTCCCCTTTGAGAAGATCGACAGTTGACGTAAAACTGTTCTAAAAGTTTAACATAAAGAAGAAGATGCAATGCATTTTTTTCCTTAAGTTGAATTTAGCGGAAGCAAAATATATTTGATTGCCAAAAGTAAAATAAAACAGTTTAATACTGCAGCACCGTTCACTTATTAATTTTCGTTTGCAACCCTTAGAGTTTTATTTCATTTTATTTAATACAGTATAAAAAGCTATTTTGTATTGGAGGCTGAGTGGGCCTTCATAGTACTTTTTATATTTTGGCTGAAACATTTTACATAGACAAAATCTTTAAGTGAAGTACAAAAGTTACGAATATTACACATATATTTCCCCCTTCTATTAGATTAAGAGTGAAATAATAATAGCTGTAAGCATCGTAAAAGAAAAAGTGCAAGTTCATGGAAACTTTCTTTTACAGCATAAAGTAATTTTAAATTACATCCATAAAACGCTAAGAAATTATTGCAAATTCTCAAAAAATTTATAAACAAAAATTGATATGCGTATAGTTGTTGCAATTAATAAAACGAGGCCTATTGCTAGCATATATTTCTTACCTTATTTCTAATCTATAGGAACTCTATAAAAACATATGCAGTTCACATATGTAGTGTTGTAAAAGCATCAGAAATAACTTCCGTACAAAAAGAGAAAGCAAATACGAAAATAATGGAAGTGAAATGACTGTGTGGACTGCGATTGAAGCTGTCATTATTATTGTTATTGTAATAAAATAAGTGAATTTTATGTGTGCGATATGGATAGATTGAAAAACAAAAATAAATGAGAAACGCAAAGTGGAACGAATAATATTTGAGAATGGCAAATACAGTTACGTGGGAATTATAATAATGTTAAAAAATTATTTATTATAAAATAATAAATGAAAATAAATAATTAATACCAATAATGAAAAAACAATAAAATAAAAGTATTTATTTTTAGAGTTTCTTAATTTTTTCATTTTCTTTTTCATGTTCTGCGGTATTCATAGATTCTAATTTGCTTAAAAACAAAACTTAGCATATAATGAATTTTTGTTGAATGCATTTTAAAGAGGAAACGCTTATTATTCCATACAGAATTATATACAGATATGTGAACAAATAATCAAAATAACAGACGAAAATACTAAGAGAAGAATGATTAGAAAGATTATCGAATATTACTGTTTCGTTCATATAATAAGGTGGCCAATAACAATGACTACGGCAAAAAATAGCTAATATGTAAGAAATATACATACATATTTATATATATGCAAATTCTTGAAGGGTTTTTTAATAATATTTTATAAAAAATAACAACAACTAAAAATAACTAAAAATAATAAAAGTAAATAAAAAAAAAGTTTAAAAAAAAGCATACCTCAAATACTAATAGTTGGAAAATATATGCAAGCACATAATTGCATATATATACAATGCATATATATGCATGTCCATATATGTAAATTATTTGATATTAACCAAACGAAAGTGAAATTAATCAAAGTACTGTGTAGTGTAGTGTAGTGTAGTGAAGTGGAGCAACAAAAGCCTGAATCTCTACATGTATATACATGCATGTATATGGTATACATGTATATATATATACATATATATATGTATATATATATATATATAGGTCGCACTCTCCCTTTCATATAATATATATATATATATATGTATATATATATATATATATATATATATGTATAAATGCATGCCGAAATAAATTTATCTTTACAACATGATAAATATTGATGAGGAGCAAGAGGCCTTATTAAAACGTGCTGCTTTAGAGCGTGAATTAATATTTCAACGTTACAATTTAGGCTTAGATCCTACTAATGAAGTGGATCCTTGGGAAAATCCCACATACGAATTATATCATATAACTGATAAATATGGCTTTATACATGACTCCCACCTACCAGATACTCGCGATTACCAAGAAGTGCAACGTACAAAAATTGAAGTGGAACGTGATAAGAAGTGGGTTAAAATGTTGGAACGATGGAATCCCAATCATGAGAAATTACGTAAACGTGTTTACAAAGGTATACCGGACCGTGTGCGTTGGCCAGCATGGAAAAAATTGCTGAAAGTGGATGAACTAATGTCGTCAAATTGTGGCATCTATCAATGTATGCTAGATTTATCACGAAAATATTCAACTGAAGTACGGCAAATTGATTCAGATGTGAATCGTCAATTTCGCGATAATTTGGCATATCGTGAGCGATACAGTGTCAAACAGGTTTCATTGTTTAATGTGTTAAATGCATATAGTATATATAATCCAGAATTGGGCTACTGTCAGGGTATGGCATGTGTGGCAGGTGTCTTATTATTATATATGCAAGAGGAGGAGGCATTCTGGGCATTAAATAGTCTAATTATTGATAAAAGATATGCTATGCATGGCTTATTTATTGAAGGCTTTCCTAAATTGACACGCTTTTTGGAGCATCATGATCGTATCATGTCAAAAATGATGCGTAAATTACATCAACATTTTCTTAAGCATAATATCGATGCAATTTTATATTCTATTAAATGGTTTTTTGTGGTATTTGTTGAACGGGTATGTGTGCGTGCCAATAATAAATGGAAACCAAAAAAAAAATTAATAAATAAAGTCTATAGTCGCGAAATGGCGACTGTTATAATACTTTGCATCACTGTCTCAATGTGTTTGTAAAGTGAAGAAAACATCTTACGTAAAGAATATAAAAATTTAAAAAGTTAAGCGAGATAAGCGAGTTTTCCAATAATGAGCCAGTCTGGATTAAATTTATCCTTATTATATATGTTAATATTCATATTCCGTATGTTAATATGTAAAACGATTTTCATTGAAAAATATGCAAAATTTTAAATTATTACCATAAAGTTTTTTTTTCAAAAATGACGACCGCAAAAATACCTTTATTGTAACCATTTTTAATAATGTTTCTTTTGTAGATTAAGATCAAATTTTATCAATGTATGTCAAAGATTGCATACGCTTTAGAGATTCGATTTAGAGTAAAGTTATGAATTTCATTAATTATGAATTAACCGTGGGCGATGTAAGGATCTAACGGTGCATAACTAATTACAATCTCTCTTCTCTTGCCTGTTACTTTGCTTTTATTTCCTTAGATACCGTTCAGCTTGAGTTTACGCGTTTGGGATATTTACTTATTAGAGGGTGATCGTGTAGTATCAGCTATGGCTATTACTATATTGTACCTGCACAAAACTGAATTGTTACGTTTGAAGGATATGGATGCAATTATTGAATATTTACAAGTGAAATTACATAAAAATTTCGGTTATAGTGATGATTACGTAATTGAGGCATTGGAGCGTATTATGAAGAAATTGAAAGATTTGAAATTAGATATACCGCCACCAGCTAAAAGCTATGAATTCCCAACAAAACCCTTAGGGCAATTTGTTGAAGCTGATATTGAAAAAAAGATTGGCCGACGACGTTCAGAATATACGGATACGGAAAAGCAAGTAATAAATGATGTGATGTTAAGGCAAGAGCAGAATGTACTTGAAGTACAATCCAACGTTTCTTACGGAACATCTGAATGTGCAACAGGTAACTTTTAGTAGTCATTACACTGCAATCATTACAAATGTGGCGTAGGATATAACTTTTCTGTCAATATGTAACACTCCGAGAAACTTAATTTAATTTGAAAATGTTCGTTTCTGAATTGTTCGTTTTACCAATCTGAACACGTATTTGTCTAATATTTATTGATGTAGTTTTGACCAAGCAAACTATTGGTAGCGAAATATATTGGTAGGCATATATTGGGCAAAAGTAAACACTAATAAAGGCAGACAAAACCGAATTATTTCTTTGTTACTCGGCATGTAAGACATTATTTCAAAAAAATATGTTAGTATTTTTTTTGGCATACTACTTTAAAAACCTGGATTGCATTAGTTTATACACTTTTGGACCCTTATGCCCTTTTTCGCTCTGTCAATATATTTATAACGCCTGGAAAAAAGCGTTGGTGGCCCTATAAAAAAGTGTATATATTCTTGATTAGCACCAAATTCTGAATCGATTTAGACGTGCCTGTATATCTGTCTGTTAAAAACATTCTGCTGGTCGTAAGATTCAATATATTGGGCTCAAATTTGGAAGAATCATTGGAGGTTCTTGCATGCAGGCTAGGATTGGAAATGGGCCAAAAACGTCAAAGAACGTGCTTACATTGCCATATAAACTGAGAACACCTTATTTTTTAAGTAAAATTTGGTAGTTTCTTTACTCATCATCTGCAAACTGCAAAGGTTAGAAGACTGAAATTTTGCACAAGCAAAAAGGCTATTAGTCTGTCCAAAAATAATGCAAATCGAGTGCTGTTATGCAAAATTTAACTTTTTCATGTTTACGTTCTTTATTTATTACTAAAATAACTGAAACAGGCTATGAATAAAAATATCGTGGTGCTTGGGTGGTGGGTATCCAGGATTTGGCTCCAGCCATACATAATTTTCTTACTTGTTTTCATTTTCTATTTTTTTTTCTACTTTTTGTTTTTAATACGTGCTTTTCTTTTTGGCATTGGCATTTACATCTTGTATTAACTTTTATTACTTCTAATCATTGGAGAAACAATATTATAATAAAGTGTTACTTTAAATATTATTAATGTTATATACCTCATCAATATTAAAAACATTATAAATTTATTAATTTAAAAAAAATCATAAAAAACACAATTAAAATAGAAAGAAGCGAAGGATAATAGTGCAATGGTATTATAAAAATAAAATGAAATGAATTGGAATAAAACTGTTTCGTGGAAATTACCAATACTAGGTCATTAAATGTTAAAGTGTTGCGAATTATGTCAAATAAATTAGAGCAAGTCAAATACAATAGATCGTTTTAAGTTCCAGGGATTTAGAAACAATTTTTTTGGAATCATCCGATATTTATTTAACTATATGGCCATCCATACGTCCTTACAATCTTTAAAGAGGGCAGGGTATGAAATCTCTTGCTTGCTAGTTAGTTTGTCTAAATATTTCATGAGGAGAAGAAAGTAACTTATGTCTATACAAAAGCACATACGTAGACATTTAAACAATAGAGTTAACATACAATAATTAATTGGGGTAGATATTTAAGTGTACATATTACGTTCATGTATATATATGTATATATATATATATATATATATATATATATATATATATATATAGATAGATAGATAGATAGCCATATATAGAAATTCAACCTATACAATATGTAAAGTTATCCGATTTTTGCGAACCATTTAATGCCGCTATATTGGTTGTTCACAAAACACACAAGGATACAAATTACTGAAAAATATGGAAAAATTCTGATGTCGGGGTCAATTATCTGATCTAATTTTTGTACGGCGGAATCAGTTTCTGAATCAGTATTCTTTTAATTAAAATTTGGAAACAAATTATTTTTTATAATAAAGGTTATAAGGTACGTGATCCAAAACATAAATGTATCCAAATCAAATTGCCGATATTACTATTATGTTTCACCTAGCGTACAGCTTTATTTAAAACCATACATTTCTCGTAAAAAAAAGAAATAAAGCAAAGCAAGAAAATTGACATTTTATTGGAGCCAAATTTTTGTTAGTGATCCAAATACTCGTTTGAATGACTTTAGTTTCGAATAAGCATGGCCTACAGCTTTCTATCAGTTTCAATTTTCAAGTTATAGGCGAAAAACTGTAAATTTTTGCTGACAAATAAAAGAGATACTCTTAGTTTACATTGCATTGCGCATGACTGTCCTTCAACCGATTTCGCTCATTTTAATCATATACGAATTTCCACTGTTTCTGCCCAATTTTGAAGTACATATCTTCTTTTTTTGTGACCAGAAAAATGTATATCACATGCGGTCAGGTAAACAAACATATCTAAATCGAATTTAACTCTGATCAAGAATGTATATACTTTGTAAGATCTCTGTCGCTTACTTTTAGATGTGGTAACCACAATGACAAAATGAATATACCCTCAATCTCTGGGTAGTAGGTATAATAAATGGCGTTGGATTTTATATAAATCGTTGAAATTAGATGTTTTTGAAAATCGATTAAATGCTAAATGGAAGCAGTGTGGAATATAAAAATTTATTATCCAACAAAAATAAGAAGTAAGAAAGTTATATTTGGCTGGGGCCAAATCTTGGATACCTACCACCCAGACATGATTCAGAGGCTGTTTTAGCTTTCAGTAATGAATAAAAAGGGTAAGCTTACAAAAAATGAACATTTCTTATAGTATAATTTCATATAGGCGTGGTTGATTTGCAGGACTTTCGGACAGACATTGTGGACCAATGGCCGCAGCTTTCTGTTTTTTACTTTTGACAAATAAAGTGCAAAAACTGCCTAATTTTGTTAAAAAAAATTGACGTATTGTCAGTTTACGTTGCATTGCGGGCGTGTCCGGCGATCAATTTTACCCACTTTCAATACTTTTCGTACCTACTCCGAATGTTTGGGCGGCGGGCATAAAAATTCAATCAATCAAATTGAGCATTATATTATATATTATATATTATGTTATATTATATTATATTGTATTATATTTTAATTATAATGTTGGTAAATAATTGTACAAAAATGCTTTATTAAAGTGGTATTTAGTTGTATGTATGGAAACCAATAAATCACCTAAATTATTACAAATGGATTGATTCAGACATTTTTTCTGAGCGCACGTGGAATTGTGTTCTAAATAAGAGGAATATATTGTGGGATATTAGGTAAAGTTGTACAATTAAAAATGCAGTATTTCTTTTGGCATGGTAAATATACGTGAAAAGTTTCTATAGGTCCACTGTATGAGCGATTTTTACTATTGCTTTTATAAACGTTTTTACAGATAACGTGTTTTGCTAAAATTCTAATTTTGCAAATTATATAAAACTCATAGTGGACTAGACATTAATCAGATAAAGCCCCAACAATTCAATCCTTTTATCGGTAAAATGATGCATAAATAACGCTTTGACAGTGTTCAGAGAAAATTATTTGAAGTAATCAAATGGACATTCTTTTTATGTATGTCATTCTCGCTTCTAAATAGCGTGATGGTTTGAAATCACTATTCTTAAGAGTTCGTATCGATAACAGATCATAATAAATTGGCACCTCTCGATATTTTCAAAGTTAAAGTTGTCCGGTGTATCCATCGTTTTTCATCATTTTCCTTGACGTCTAAAATGTGATGTAAATGAATATATGAATCAAGTGTGAATCAAGAAAATAGGCCATGTTTATCATGACTTTAGTTAGAATTTAGAAAACAAAAATCTATAATCGTAAATAATGATTTTTGAAAATTACACATAGTGTGATTTCGATGTTATATAGTGCGTTTAGTTTAGTTTACAAAACATGAGCTTTTAGATTAGTGAAATTCATGGCGATGGCGATGTCAACAAAAAATTAAGTAGAACATAAAAGTTAGTGACCAACTTAATAATGGTGACAAAGAGAGAAAAGGACACACCTATAATGTAATGTGTAATATTCAAAATTTGGCCGTAGCCAAATTTCTTTTTTTCATTTGTTGTTGTGCACATAAGATAAAGTTAAAATGCTCTTTCTGATTACTCTTTTTTTCTATCTATCTGTCTCTCTCTTTCTGTTTCTACCTTCTCTCTCTCTCTCATATATATATATATATATATATATATATATATATATATATATATATTTCTTTTTGTTTTGATTTTAATGCATGTGACCTAATGCTGTTCCTACATATCGTATATGTAACATTGCATTCTGCGTAGGAGACGCATATTCAATGAAAACATATCAAAGTATCACTAGTTTAGCTACATCGCCGGCAATTAGCAGTAATTCACTTTACTATAATGGAGCATTTGTCAACACAAATTTTACACCAATCAACAATAATAATAATTATAATAATAATAGCAAAAACAACAACAACTGCAGCAGCAGCACCGGAAATAATAATAACGATAATAGCAGTAGCAGCAATAACAGCAACAGCAACAACAGATCATTGGCATCATCCTCTTTGCGCTATATGGCTAACACATTGGGGACACCGATCACAACAAAAAGAATAAAAGCAGCAACAACAATAACAACAGCAGCAACAACGAATACGACATTGATAATATCAATGGGCAGTAATAGCGATAATTCTTTGAATGCAAAGACGCCTACATTATTAAAAAAAACAGAACTACAACAACAACAACAGGAGCAGGAGCAGCAGCAGCAACAAGAAGCGATATCATCGCTATCAGCAGTAATAACTGCAACATCACTAAAATCATCGTTAGACACTGCAAGCAATGCTAATATAATACCAAATGCTAATGTAAAACCAAATATGAACTTGCGGACGGAACCAATAATTGCATCATCATCATCATCGACAACAATAATTTCTGATGTTAACATAACAACAAAGGCAAATATTGATGTTAATGTTAAAAAATCGTATAAAGCAAATTCATGGAGAGCAGCTTTACACAACGGCCGGCAACATATTTTTATTGATCATGCACCATGCCAATTATATAACTCAGAAAGCGATAATGATCAGGATATTCCTAAAGAACATAATCATAATGATGATTATGCTAATGGTGATGGTAATTATAAACATATAAGTCATGTAAATGTTAAATATATTGATTCAATATTTCCTGTTAATGACGATGGTGATGACGAATTAAGTATAGAAAATACTCGCCTTTAGAAAAGAAAATGTAGCAAATTTCCATCATATCCACATAAACATAACAACAAACATAAAATGAAACAAAACAACAAAAACAAAAGAAAGAGCTGTAACAAAATATTTATGTATGAATTCTTATTAAGCTCAATTTTATTTTTTACATAACACTTCTTCATTTCATTTCTTCGTTTTTGTTTGCGTTTTTTGTTTTCTTCTAGTTCAAACTTTTCTTTGTTATAGGAAAATAGCTAGAATCCTATAACAATTAATTAAAGTAAACCTGTAGCCAGCAAATTTCATCTTTTTTTGTCATGTCTAGCACATAAATAGCTTCTGTATTTTAATTACTTTTGTCTGATGATAATAATTGACTAATATTATAATTATATTCAACGGTTTAATATGAATGTATATAGTAACATATAAAAGGATTTGATATGATAAGTTTATTAAACATGCTCTGCTTCACCATCAGTGTGACTGTTTGGCTGTCTGGCGGTCTATCTGTGGAATTGTTTATCTGATATGTATTCATGTCCTTATTTTCATAAATAAACTATATATCCTACAATAAGGGTCTCAGTGATATCATACTCTTCACAAAAACTGAATTTTCGATTTAGCAGAAAACAATTTATAAATTTGGAATAGTTTTGAATAAATTTATCTTTAAATGAAAAAACCTTGCAAAATGTCACGTGTGGCATATTAAATGTGTAAAATTTGCAACGATATTGTCCCATTACAATCCATGTAAAAAAAAAAACAAAAAATATCTTCTTTCATAAGTCATATTTTTTATTTATTGTTAATTTGTGAAATTGTATAAATTAAATTGATTGGCGTAGAGTATTGAATATTCAATGCTAATCGATTTATATACATGTATATAAATGTAAAAAAAAATGTTATTGTTATTGCTCTTTTTCACTGATCAATTACTTAATTACTGAACTAATTAATTAATTAATGAAATTGCTACATATAAAGATAACACTAACAAAACAAAAATAAAACAAAACACAAGAGAAGCAAAAGACGTGAACTCCTTTTTCCAATTTTTTTACCTTTGTTTTCTTCTCTTTTTCTTTGGTTTTTTTTTATTATCGGATAATTTAGTTATCGATGCGAAATAATTAATTTTTTGTTTGTTTGTTTTATGTTAATATTATTTTGCATGAAATGAAAATAAAGAATAAAAAAGCAGAACAAGGAAGAAGAAAGGAATAATAAAAGTGAAAAAGATGATTATTCCTACTGACATTTTTTTTCTACCGCATTTTTTTTATAATTCAGTAAATTTTTTATACATCTATATAATATAATTATAATTGTACTATAAAATAATACCAATACACATATATATATGCCTATATATATTTTACATATGTGTATATATTCCTTTTGTGCATCAAACGCCTGCCACTTAAGTCTGCGTGTATTTATGTATATGTAGCTACGTAACAATTGAAATAATTTTTTTTTGTTTTGTTTTATTATTTACTTAGTAATGTACTTTTATTTAATCTTTTGTGATGTTTTTTAATTTTTGCTTTCTTTGGTGAAAATTACTGTTAGAAGTAAACTATGCTGCATATTGAAATAAATTTAATATAAAATAATGATAATGACTGATTTTATGTTGTACCATAAAAAAATATGGAACGCTTTATTTAAAGTTACACCAGGATTCTATAACAATTGTTTTCTTTTTTTGCTTTGCTTTTTTTGTATATGAAACAATTGAGAAAGATTTTTTAATGAAAAAATATGTATTTACAAAATTTATTGTAAATTTTTATAATGAGTTTAAAATTAAGTAAAAGCAAAAAAAATTCCTAGTCGACTGACTATTTCGATCTTTAACCCTTTACTACTATGTCTAATTAATTAGATTTAATATAATGAGACAGTTAAGAAAGAGAAATTTGTTCACAAGGAACTGGACTGGAATTGCAAAATAATGGACTGGCAAAATTTCAAATTTGTCTTACGGGTTTTAGTTTTGGCAATACATTTATCATATAATACATAGAAAAGTATAAATTTTCCTTTCATATAAGACTTTTTCCTTTAATTTTTTTTTGTTATGTTGTCACCATTTACTCGTAAAAATGGTGCATCAAATTTTCATGACTAATCTATTGTGATACAAAGTATGTCAATACAACAGAATATTAAATAAAAGAAAGAAAATGATATATATATAATTTATTTCTTAGGTCACATCAAAAAAAGGAAGTTTGAGGAAGATATCTTTATTTTTATTTGAGGTAGAAAAGTGCCCAAATATGAACAAATATTTCTTAGAAGTTGCAATATGTATGTTTAGGTGAAATTGAAGAACAAGCAGTAAAAATGTGGATAACTAAATGTAAAGCGATTCACAATAGAGTACGATTGATTTTTTCGTCTCTTTATGACAAGCCCGCAGTGGAATATGTTAGTAATTACTTTTATTTTGATTTATATTCTCATAGGTTGGTATTACCTTCTTATATATCTTCCCCTCAATTCTTCTTGTTTCTTGTGTAATGTAAACTAATGTAAGTAAGATAAAAAGAAGAGGCTAAATTCAAAAAAAAACTAGAAAATATTATTTGGCTAGAGACAAATCTTGGATACCCACCATAAGTACTCTGTGATATTACGATTCAGAACCTGATTCGGTTTTGAAGAATATTCGAATTGCATGTTTTTTGGGTAGACCTTGTAGACCAATAGCCTTCTTACTTGTGTAAAATTTCAGTTTTCTGTCTTCTTCAGTTTGCAGATAATAAGTAAAAAATTACCAAATTTTACTTAAAAAATTAGATGTTCTCAGTTTATATGGCATTGTGGGCGTGTCCTTTGACCAACTTAGCCCATTTTCCATTCCAACCGGCTTGCAAGAACTTTCTATGATTCTGCCAAATTTAAGCTCGATGGTTTTATATTATTATGTTTCTTGTTCATTTTCAGGTATTGTTTCATTATTACTATATGGTGTGAGAATTTCATTATATTGGTTAGACTTTAATTCAATAATATCAACTTGTTTGTTATTTGGTTTTTCATTAAATATAACATCCCGTCTTATTAAAACTCGTCTGCCTACTAGATTGAAAATTCTGTATGCCTTGGTACCCATGGTATAGCCAACCATTGTGGACTTCGAGGAACTTTTCCCCCACTTGTGCGTCTGATCTTTTGGTGTACGTATGCACTGCAACTAAAAACTTTTAATTTAGCCCCTGATCTATTTTGTTTAAACCATAATTTGTATGGTGTAAATCCACCGATTACATCCAACGCAATAAATACATAGCCATGCTGGTTGCTTCAGCCCATAAATACAATGCCAATTGTCTTTCATAAAACAAAGCTGTTGCACTTTCTCCAATCGTTCTGTTTTTTCTTTCAATGAAAACATTTTGCTTTATTAATTTTCAAAAGAAAATTATGAATATTTTCATTGCAGAATTCTAAGCCTCCATCAGACCATAATCCTTTTAATTGATGACTTCAGATTGAAGATCAGCGTACTCCAAAACATCGTTTTTGTTTTTCCAAAAATATACAAAACATTATTTAAAAAAATCATCTTTTAGCAACATGAAATAATTTACACCTCCAATAAATGACGTATTCGTCTTTCCACATAAATGTGTATAAAACGTCTTACCTGATTTCACTGCTCTCCTTGTTTGTGATTTATTAAATGATTTTGCTTCCCTTTGGGACAACGTTCACAAAACAATTTTTAATTATTTTCACTGCATATATTCAGATCATAAACTACATTTTTCATTAAAAGCACACTCTATCACCTCTTTTTTCAAAGATGACATGCATTCCTTTATCCTTTGCCCTACATACATTTAGAAAATTTGTATCAACTTCAGGCACCAATAAACCGTCTTTAATTGTATAAATTGAACCATCTGTAGATTTGTTGCTTGTAACATTAATGTCTTCAACGCCTTCAATATTTATTTTCTGTTCATCTCCAACACGTATTGGACAACTACAAGCTTTAAATTATTTAAAATTTGTAAGCAATTCTTTTTGAAAACATATAGGATTTGTCGAATCAGAATCAGCAAACCATATATTTTTAATTTTATTGCCTGTGGAACTTTCTAATAAGAACGGTGCATTATGATTATCGCCTTCTACAGTATGCTTATTCTTTGAATATTTAATGATATTTAATGCCTTTTTTCACGTTGTTTCTTACACTAGTTGGTGGCTTAATGTCCACATTTATAACAATAATTACATTTGCCTTATCTACGTTTGAGACGTTGAGTATTAATATATTTTGCTTTATTTCCACTTGCACTCGCTATGTAAGCAACCTTATGTTGATGACCGTTAGTCATATGCTTACCTTCTTCAGCACAAATCTTTAAAAGTGACTCTTCATTCACTAAATTTTTAGTCAAAAGTTCACGATTTTGCTCCGCGAAGGCAGCGTACCACGTAGTTTTTGCGTGATCAAATTTAATTTTTTTATTAATCCATATCCTTCAACTTATCCGAAAGTGATATTTTCGTTATTTAAAACATTCTCCTCTTGCTCCATTTTACAATTTATGAATTTTTCGAGCAAGGTCTGTGGCGATTACTCACTTTTTTTAGCATAAATCATAAATCATTTTCACTTTCGCGCACATTTGAAACCACACCAATTAAATACTTTGTTCCAAATAAATTCCTCTCTTAGTAAAAGCTTGTGCCTCCGCATACTTTTCCACCGAGTTTCCAGAGCTCTCATCAGGTTTTACAATTGTACCCAATATATATGGCCTTATTATTTCCATTTGCCTTTTCCATAACTAATAATGTTCACCATTAAAATTGTGAATTTTATATAGCTTTGATTCCATTTTAAATATAAAGACAATAACATCAAACAATATCAGTAAATTACACTGGACCTATAACCTATTAAATAATATTTCCTTATTTATAGAATATTTTAGGATTAATATCACTGTTGTAACCTTGCAGAAATAGCAAAGACAACGCTACAACTATAACTACAGACGCTCACTTAATCCTACTTCCGCTATTATTATTTAATACATAATAATAGCGAATGAATAAATAAGTAAAAAACAAAACAAAAGTGGCCACGAGAATTACAGAAAAAGTAATAAACATAAAGTTTAACTTGTGATTTATCAGATAAATAAGAATAACAACAATAATGTCCGACGAAAAAATCGCTAGCGTTTTAGAGCAATTTGCAAGTAAATTGGAAGAAGTTTTGACGATAACCAGTCAACAAGGTGTACGTCCGGATTCAAACAAGATTGAAGCTATAAAAGAACTTCAAACTTTAGTGAAGTCAGATCTCTCCTACTTTCAATTAACCATTGCGGAAAATATGTGCAAAGAATGAGAGACTTGCGCAAGCCACTAGACGATCTATTAAGAAAACAACATTCATTCCAGTGGACAAAAAAGTGTCAGCAATCGTTGGACAAATTCAAGGAAATTTCAATTTTTAATTTGCTTTTAACCCACTTTTAATCCAGAACTTGAAATACATATTGCAGCCGATGCCTCAATTTATAGAATCGTAGTAGTTACTTATCATGTGTTTCCTGATTGACATATGAAAGCAATTCAACATATTTCAAGAGCTCTCACGCAATAAGAAAAAGATTATAGTCAGGTTGAGAAAGAAGGTTTAGCTATCGTACATGCAGTTCAAATATTTCACAAGAAGATGTCGGAAGAAAATTCACATTACATACAGATCATAAGCCTTTATTATACATTTTTGGATCAAAGAAAGGAATTCCCGTTTACACAGCAAATAGATTACAGTGATGGGCTTTAATTTTACTCGGATATCATTTCGACATCAAGTATACTAACACTGAAAACTTCGGACATGCAGATGTACTATCCAGATTAATACAATCGCATGAAAAATGAAAAAACGAAATGATTATTGCGTCTATTACACAGGAGCAAGATATTGAAAATGATTTCACTCATACAATCGATGTTTTACCTATAACTTTCGGGATGATTAAAAGAGCTACATTAAAGGGTGCCATGTTAAAAAAGGTAATTACATATGTACAAAATGGATGGCCTTGTAACAAAAAATCGTTAAATGCAGTAATTATCCCCTATTATAATCGCAAGCAGGAACCCCATTTGCCTTAACGAATGTGTAAAATTAAACACACACATCGTCATTCCATTTTCATTAAGGAAAAGAATCTTACAGGAACTGCACAGTTGACATAAAGCTATTGATCGAATGAAAGCAGTTGCGGGAAGTTATGCCAATTGGCCAAATATTGATAAAGAAAGTTATGTCAAACTATGTGACAAATGTTAAGCGTTAGCCAAGAATACGGTAAAAGCAAGTAACCACCCATGCTTTACAGAGAGTACATATAGATTACGCAGATCCAATTAAAGAAAAATATTATTTCGTTATTATAGACGCTTACTCAAAGTATCCGGCCATCTATGAAATGAATACCATTACTACGTTCGCTACTATAAAAGTGCTAAACAAATTTTGCGCTCTTTTTGGGAATGTAGAACAAATAGTATCGGATAATGATACGCAATTTTGTGCACAAAGATTTCAAAAGTGGTGTGAACAAAGAGGAATCAATCACATCAAAACTGCGCGTTTCCACCCTAGTGCAGATGGTAAAGCGGAAAGATTCGTTGATACGCCAAAACGAGCATTAAAAAAATTGAAAGGAGAGGAGAAGTCCAGTTTCGACGCCCTACAAGTTTTTCTACAAGTATATAGAAGCACTCCAAATCCAAACTCACCGAAGGGGAGCTTACCAACAGAAGCCTTTATGGGAAGAAAAATGAGAACGCAACTGGATCTAATAAATAAATCGGAACCATAAGCTCACAAAAGAAACATAAACATGGAAATTCAATACAATAAGAAACGTGGAACAAAAACTAAAAACTATAAAGAAGGAGACCTAATATACCTTCGAAACTTTTATGCAAACAAGAGTAAATGGAAAAAGGAGAAATCATTGAAAGAAAAAGCAATGTACTATATAATGTTCTTGCGGACTTGGATGATAGAAAAAAATTTATCAGAGCTCACACAGATCAATTAAGACACAGAGTCAGTAAAATGGAAGATGCCCCAGATAACAAAAGTCTTTTGCCATTAAATATTCTACTACATCAGTTTAATTTAAATTCTGTGTCCGAAAATCGAGGTCAACAACTCTTAACAAATATAGCAGATATTCCGCGAAGAATAGACAAACGTAGAAACCCGGTGGCACCGATTTCTTGGTCCCCGAAGCCTACTTAAAGAGAGAAATATTGCAACCTTGCAGGAATAGCAAACACAACCCTACAACTACAGACGCTTACTTAATCCTACTTCCATTATTATTATTAATTCCTTTTTCTGCTCAGCTGTGTAACAGCTTACACGAGAACTATTACTTGCCTATTCTATTATTGTATGATATGTACAGAACAATTACGAATAAAATATATTTTGTAATATTTTTGTAATTCTTCTATTATCAAGATAAGTGACTATTTCTAATTATATAGTAAACTAGTGTTTAACAACAAGTAAATGGCCAAATTATAACCCTACGTGCACTTCGTTTTCCAACAAATTACAATCTACCTTAAATCAAAGAAAACGTAATTCTTGAGTTTGTTTAGTGCGCCGTGTGTTAATACGATAGCTCGTTTAATTCTATGTATCAGAATTGATCGGACATTCCCGTTGATTACGACTTTAAATATTTTATCGTCAGGGTAAACAATTTTAAGCGGCCCCTTATACAGCGCTTGTAACGAACGTTTATTTATCAATTTGACCATCGCGTATTTACACTCTTTTATATTTTTGGGAATATAAATACAGTCATCGGTATTCCGATGTTATGATAAATTTATATTTATGTTCTTAAAAAATTGTTTTATATTCTGCAATACATCATTTGGGCCGTCTGTAGATTTAGAAACGACAAACTCATGTAGTAATCTAATGGTTTAGCCGTACACTAACTCACTTGGAGTAGCTACTAAATCTTTTTCTATTGTTGACCGCAAACTTACAAGCACAATCAATAATTCGTCACACCAACTAGTGGTATTATTGCCGGCTATTGAGGCTGTTTTTAGCTGCCTATGTAGTTAGTCAACCATCCCACTAGCTAGCGAATGGTATCCTAACTTATGTATTTTACATGACGCACATAATTTAGATAACTCCGAAAATTGTGACGTAAACTGCCGACCTTAGTCAGTAATGACTGTAAACGGATATATATAGTCCTTTGAAAAAATGGAGACATTGACAGACACATTCCTTATAGATTTGGTTTCCATCCAACAAGTAAACCTGTCAATAATTGGTTATATATAAGTGTAACCTTTTGAAAGGACCAATTCCATATGTTATTGTTCAAATCTGCCTTTAGGTAGTTCCAAATAGGTTTTGCGCAAATTATTTGCCAGTACTTCCTTATCAAATGTGCTGTACCATTTTCGGTAGATGATAGTTTGCGAGAAAAAAGTGCTAGTTACTCTACTTTATTACCAAAATACTGAAGCAGCAACGGTTAGAAATACTTTTGCTTCACTATTGAAATGTGTTAAGCGCACATTGTCGGCAAACTTATTTTTCATTTGATTAAAGGCTTCACGGAATGTCTCATCGTAGGGTACACGTTTAGTTTTGCTTTTGATTGCTTGATTGATTGTACTTTGAATGTGTGCTGCGAATTCTGCTATTTTAGGTACATATCTGTAATAGTATTTGAAATTAAAAAAATTTTTGTGGTTGGTATTACAAAATTCCCGATTGTGTCACCTTTTTTTTCTCTAGTTTAATGGTTTAATGCCAGAGTGTGTCCTAGAAAACCTATATTTGAAAATGCACTTGTTAGGTTTGATATTCAGCCCATATTCTTCGCACATTAATCGCTGAAATACCTGTGTAAGGTGTTGCGTATGCTTTTAATTTTTTGGTGGTTATTATAACGTCATCAATACATACAAATACAATACATAAAGCACAAAACATTGAGACGCCTATGCTGGATTTCTAAGGCCGAATGGCATGCGAATAAACTCAAACATGCTAAAAGGGATAGTAATGGTTGTTTTGTATATTTTCTTATCAGCCATGGGTATTTGATGGTAAACCTTTATTAAATTTAATCTTAAATATGTTTTATTAGCTAGATTAATGTTAAAATCGTGAATGTGTGACAGTGGATAACGATCAGGGATAGTTATGACGTTCAGTCTTCGAAAATCTGCACACGGACGCCTATTATTAGGCTCTTTTTTTTTAGAACTAGATGTAAAGGAGACGCACATGGGGGGTTTGGATTAAAAATTCAAATTCTTTTTTAGAATTTTGTATTTAATCGTCTCTATTTAGAAAATAGTAGTTGTTTCTCGGTGACTATTTTATGCATCGCTGAGTATTTAACAGGCTTAGAGTAGTGTAGTACCGAAGAGAATAAATTCTTTGAATAAGCGTATATATTCATCATTGACCTTAAACAGTTGTGGTAGTGATATGTTACTATTAGTCGCAAACGCATTCATTTTTAAATTAGTTACGAATTTTTACTTTTTAATACCTACTAATATGTCATACTTGGGGAGAAAATTTGCTTCAATGATAGGTTCTTCTATATTGGCTATTATTAATACAAAAAGAAAGTCTCTCTTAATGGAGAAAGACATCATAGAAATTTCATTTGTTGCCGTTAAAACTAAATGTGCGTCCCTTTAAAATATTTGAATTTGGTTAACGGAAGTACCGAAATTTCTACAATATTGTCTATTAAAAAGTTCAATTTACTATATTTATCAAATATAAAAAGGCGACATGATGAGTAAACACCATTGTAAGTCGCCCCTACATATTAAGAAGGTTGCACACAATTTCAGGCTTTACTACGGAATCTGTGGTGATATAGGCAGAATCTGTTCTTTTGTGGTGTGCGACCGCGAGAGGAACTTCTGCCCTTGCTAAAGCTTCGACGTCTGTTAGAATTATAGAAATTTCTTTGGCTGCCAAATAGAAAATATACGTTAAATATATAAGCCTATTCTTTATTTATGGGGGGCGTTTAGTGCACCTTGTATTGTATATATATATAATAGTTTTTAGTTCAGAATACTTTGAAGATAAATGAAATATTTTTCTAGAAAGAACATTTGTGACATGTGAAAATAATTAGATGAAAAAACGGAATGTGTTTGATCTGATTAGAAAAGTAATTGTTAAGATTGGTGATAAAACAATAAAGAACGTAACACTCTTTTTAAGGTAGCGACATCTGTCTTCAATGTAATGTATGTTGTTAAAAGACATGGTTTTTCAATCATTCTTTCAAAATGGTTATTTGTTTCGGATGTTTCAGTGACTACAAGTTTTTTACCTGTAGATATTTCACCACTAATTATTACCTCCCAGATGTTGTCTGCTACAAAATCTGAATCCGCCAAGATCTTGTCCAACTTAGCTATCTCACAGAGTGAAAAACGTTCAATAGGAGTAGCTTTTATTGTTTGTACAGAACAATCAACGAATAATTTCTAATAAGATATGTTTTATAATGACCAAGTAATGTTGCCACTCACTGTTATTTACAGTGGTAACAATAATGCTGCAAGTGCCGTTGCGGTTAATACATCGCTAATACGGGCACACTCAAAATCTTGCTGGGCAGCGACAGGTTGATGCAGTGCATGGTGAATTGGTAAATGTTGGTCCTTGACCTATGGTACAATTTGCAAACTCATTACTCGTTATTGAAGCTGGAAAATCTACCTTTGTACCGCGTTTTGCTGAATGCACTACTGAGGCAATGGAGAAAAATTACATGATTCCCAAGTTGTCCGCTTCTAAATTAAAAAAAAAGCAACATATTCAAGGTAAATGTCTCCCGACCAAAGGACCTATCGTCTTTTAAAATAATATTACCATCATTATTATAATAAATAAATAATAATATTTTTGTAATTTTCCTATTATCAAAATAAGTGACACTGAAATTTTAACTACTTCTAATGAAATAATAAACAAGTATTTAACAAGTAAAATGACAAAAGTGTAACCCTACAACTCAGTTATTCCATATATAATTCTACTATGTATGTGTAAATTTGGAAATTAGTCAGCCATAAGATATTATGTAGTGCCTCACGGGTGGATATTCCAGAATAGGCTCTCGCCAGATGCAACTTTCTTATTTGTTTTATTTTCATAGTTTTTAAGGTAAATATTTAGATGAATAATAATAAAAGCGTTTTTTCCCCTCATCCACTCACTGTCTCTATCTCTCGCACTTTTTATCTCATTCCCTATCTTCTTTACACACATAACATATGAACAACGAAAACATAAAAACAAAGTAAAAAATATATAAACTAGGAGAAAGTAAATAAAAGGAATTTTATTGGATGAGAATTCCATTCTGTCTTAATGAATTGGATCTTATGTATAACGTACGATATTACAATTATAATGAAATAATATTTGAACAATAATATTCTTAATTAAAAAAAAGCAAACAAAACGAAAAAACTTGGATAATGGCATAATTTTTTATAGTAACCCAAATAGCGCCCCATGGGGATAATCATTCAATACGAAGTTCACTTGCAGGTACATCGATAACATCAAACGGCACTGCAGAGACATTTTCATTAGGGGACAATAAATGAGTAACTTACTACCATTATTCCTTTTTCTCACATTTTGAATAATTATTTTCCTTCAGTGTACAAAATTAAAAGTGAACTGAAGTGTAGTAAAGAAGAGTGAAATCCGAAATTGATTGAAGTGACGCTTTTTCATATTATATCATTACTTAAATTTAATTTAATTTATCAAAAAAATGCTTTAATTACGTCGTCAATCATTAAAGCAAAGGCAGTTAAGAATTATGGAATCTGTGCGAAATTAAAGAAACGAAAATGCAGAATTAGATAAATTTATAAATTCGCAGCGTATAATTGATATGAGGCAAAATTACGTTGGTAATGAAAAGCAAAGAAATCGAGAAGTACGTAAGTTAAAAAGAAGAAGTGTAGGATTCAGACACCATGACAACAACATTACACCAAAAAATATTACGATTAGCGACAAAATGTAATGATATTTGTGTGAAAGGCAAAGTCCTGCAATTTTGACCTGAAAAATCAAGGTCGGATTATTTCAGAAGAATGACAATGTTGTACATTCCGTGACGAAATAAAAATGCTGACATTTTACAAACTGAAAACGAAGAAAAATGTAGAGCAAAAGTGTCCGTAATCACGGAATTAATATAAAGTTTTGAAAAATTCAAAGAGAACGAACTTTACGCCATTGTAGACCAAGTACAGCAAGAAGACGTTGACAATATTCAGAATCCTAGCTATACTGCTGTAGGTTCCTATTTATTAGATAACAAATTTAGGGCATTGACGATACCTGAGGTATAACCAAATTTGAATGTTTTAGAGATAGACATGAGAGACAATAGTGGAAATTAATCCGATGTGCGTCTAATTAAGTTGCCTCCTTTAATTGGTAAAAATCGTCTGATTTCAACAATACATCAAGCCATTACCCATCGTTTTGAATTCAATACCTAGAACTAATCCAAAACTTGTTTTATTATGTGTACCTACTAGTAAAGCCGCTTTTGGAATAGGCGGCTGCACGCTACATTCCATATTTAGTCTGTCTCTTCAAGTCATGACATTGTGAATACACTTATATCTAAATTAATGAATTTACAAGTAATAATAATAGATGAGGTCGGTATTAGAATGCTAGGATTTCTGGCTTGCAGGTTGAAGAAAATTATTAAAACATCCCAATTATTTGGTGGTGTATCTATTGCCGCATTCGGTGACTTTCAACTGTTACCATCCGTAGGGGATAAATGTATTATTTATCCAAATCTAAATAACTCTTGCACAGAAATAGTTGGGAACGAATTTTGGACTAGTTTTGCCTTTTTTTGAAATGACAAATAATGAGACAGAGGAAAGACAGAAGTTACAGCAGTAAATAACATGTCCATCGGCCAAATGACAGAGGAAGATACAACGTTAATTAAATCGAGAACTATTAACCAAAACTATGTCGTTCCGTCCGAAACCATACATTTTCTTTACTTAAACGAAACACAGACTATTTCAATACAAAAAGATTGCCAGAAATTTCAACAGATACACATACATCCAAAAGTTATGATATAATAAAATCCGATTCATTGAATGATGAAAAAAATTTCATATCCTTTTTCGCGTAAAAAAATTGAGAACTTCTGACACACAAGTCATCGTAGATACTTTCGACGGTTTACTTAATGGGGCAACACGTATTTTAATGGAGGCTGAATCGACTGGTAATTTACTGACCGCGCTGTGGGTAAAATTTTTCGATGAAAGCGTTGGTATTAAAGTTCGACGAAAGAGCGACATTATACCGAACCACTTTGAACGCCTATTTCAAAAATTTCAAAAAACTTTTAATTTACAAGAAATTACACAATTAATATTGAAAGGAAACAGTTTCCGCTTGTTCCGGCAGAAGGCATTACAATTCACAAAAGTCAAGGGCCCTTTATTCAAAAGTTGTTGTCCATTTGAAGAAATGCACGAGTAGGGCGGCCATTTATGTAGCTTGTCCCGTCTATACATAGTAAGTGACTTTGTCCCTCCAAAATCCCGTAATGAAACCGATCATGTAAAAGTAGAACTTGACAGAAAGTAGAACGTACACACAAACCTTTGATACCAAAACATAGTATAATTTTAGAAAGAAATGAATGCACAAAAATATTTTACTACAATACGCAAAGTACTAGAAGCCGATTTGCTTTGTTTTGTAGAGACCCAGACACAGCCACGTAAACCAAGTGAGAAAATTATATTCAACCATGTCTTTGACATGTATAACTTATCGTAGACATGAAGGATTTGTATTATTTTTGCACCGATATTGTATTATTATTGCCTTAATATTTAAGCAAAGTTTTAGCTTACAATCGTTTGTAAGTTTTGAATTACATGCAAAAAAGTAAAATTTTTGCTTAAAAAACAGAAGTGTTTCCTTTGATGTAATTTAATAAAAACATAAAGAACAGGTAAATGCTAAATGCAGTATAAATCTAAAACCTACACAATGAATCAGCCAGATTTTTTTAATATTTAGGTAGGTAAAGTAGCTTAAAACGGACTCAAGCTGTTTAACCGATTTGGTCCACCTTTAATGTTAATCTTTGTAGATGAAATTTTAATATATCTGTTGAACTTGAAAGCGCCCAACAGATACAACTGAAACGCCTTATAACGGTATAATGATCAAGACTGTGGCTAAAAGGTTTACAGTTCTCTCTTTTAGGCGTTTAAATAGTTCTACTTAAACCTAGTGTGCTCTCAAAGTCTAGATTTCGTGTGTAAAAATGGATACTAAAAATATTGGTACAGGCTCCGACTGATGGCCCATGATGAATACTTTAGAGCGCCTTTACTGATATTTAAAAGGCTTAAACACAACAAATGAAGATATATAATTTTTTCAATCAACCAATTTTCATCACAAGACATTTAAACTCAATAAATTTAAATTGATTGTTTCATTGCCAGTACCGCGGAATATACAAAAAAAAAAATAATTAATTAAATTTCCACGAACTCCTCGGACCACATACATATGTTTTTTTCGGTTGTCATTGCGAAGTTGTCAACTTAATTATTTACTAGTCATTTACGCATCTGTTACGAATCGGCTGTAATACAATGATTGTCAAAGCAATTAAAATTGGTTGCTTTTGTGCTTCACCGTATTAAATATTCTTTTTACTATTATTATTTTGAAACTGCTTTTATTCTTGCTCTTGTGGATAATTCATTTACATATGAATAATTTACTTTTATAAATACACACTAGAACGTTAAAAATTTATAATATATGTATAATTAGCAATATAAAAAAAATCGATAAGGAAAAAGTCTTTTGTTTGGGAATGAAATCAGTAAAATATGAAATAGATAAAATATAAAATAAAATATAAAATAAAAAACATATAATAATATATACATAAAACTGAATTACGTCCAATAACCAAAAAAAATATAAAATAAAATAAAGAATTTCATAGAAGGAAGCTTTAAATAAATTACACACATATATATTCCTAAGAAATATTTAAGCACGAAAATTGCTTTCCTTGACATGTAATACCTTACTAATAACAACAGCCAATATCACAGACCAATAATTTATAATTTTATTATTTCATTTTCTTTTTATTGATACTCTCAATCATTTTAGCCAAATCTTTAAGCGATACTTCTCCTGAGCCCCGTGGCAAAGGTGTTGGTTGATTTGGGCCTGGTTTCCAACCTACCAAGTAAATAATTTGAAATGTAGCTGGTATGCCATTGTCCTTGCCATAGAGTTCTTTATAAATTGCACCAGCCGTGAACATAATATCACGGCTTAAATGTGGCGAACGATTGAATGCCGCATTATTCTCTGCCATGCCTTTTAAATCCCACATTAGTTCAAACATTGTTGGATAACCAATCACTAACTCGTCGGTGTCGATAGTAAGCATAATAAAACCAGCACGACTTAACAATGAACCGATATCACGTATCTAAAAATATTTCGTTATTTTATTTAATCGCAAAAAATAGAAGAATTCGCTATATTCAAAAGGAGAAAATCTCAAAAAAGTACTCTATGACAAATTTTTTCGTAAATTGCCATACTTTTACAAAAAAATTGTCGATCCAGTCTTACTAATAAATAAGTTCCATCTTAATTATGCTAACAGTTAAGACAGTGAAAAATAATAATTTGCAAAAAAATGTTACACAAAAATATACCCAAATTATTCAAATTTTACACAGAGATTTCCTATGTCGAAATACTGCATTCTGTCCAAAAAATATTCGAAATTTGTAATTCTTGTCAAGCAAGAAGTCTTTAGAAACTATCGTTCGTAGATTACTACGTGTCTTTGAATATTCAAAATGTTTTAAAGTAATTTTGGTCAATACTTTAAACATAAAAATTGACCTAAAATTAGGCCAAATTCGTAGAAATGATTTTGTATACATTACTGAAAGAAGTGCCTTAGGCCGTCATATCCACATAGGCTGCACACCGAGTTTTTAAAGCTATAAATATGATACAGATTTTATGGACATGATTTCTATACCTATTATTTCGAAAATCACAAGGCAAGACTATATGGCAAGGCAGTCATGTGGGCAATATAGTATAATTTATTCATTTTCATTATATAAAAATATTAGAATATTGAAGGCCTTTACCAACCCGCATAAATGGTGATACGTGAGGAGAAATGCCACCTTTTCTTTCCAATTCGGCCAATTGCAGAGAAGAACGTAATTCATATAATGTATCACCACCAAACATTGATGCTATAAAAACACCATCTGGTTTGAGGCTTTGTATTACACGTCCAAAACATCCTGGGATATCATTTACCCAATGTAAACTTAAACTACTGATCACTAAATCCAAACTATTTTCTGGAAACTGAAAATTTTCTTCATCTATTTCTTGACGAATGATTTCTAAGCCTGGTGTACCCTCAGCTTGTGCTAACATTTTCGGACTCATATCACATAAAGTCAAACGCTTAACATTCTCCGCTAATATGTGGCGTGTTAGTAAGCCACGACCACAACCTAAATCCACACCATGCTGAAATTCTCGTTTAATATCAAATATACGTTCAGATAACCGGAAACCAATCTCTTCCTTTATATAATCATACAATCCTACATCAGATTTATTTGCAGCTCTTTCCCGCTGCAATTTTTTAGCATGCCTATCAAAGATGTTCTGATGTGGCAGTTGCTGAGTGCTGTATTGCCTTAAACACTGATAAATTTCCTTTAATTTCAAATAATTACGAAGCACACCTGTTTTTTTTTTTGTTAGAGTTTTATTCATTAATATTTCCGTATAATTACTTAACATGCTTATATATAAAATACAAGATAGTTCAGTAAAACTGTGTCACGCGCACATGCACAAACTCACACACCCAAACACATGTGAGGCAATTAAATAAAATAAGCATAAACATGTGTTTTCATATTGGGTATTTGATTATTTCCTGAACAGCACATGCTCTATGAAATATAATTCAATAATGATATTCAAATGTGTTCCACCCCCAAAACTGATGTATTATGTTCAGTTTGCCATTTTGTAAAAGTCCCTTCTAGCATTCATCCCAGGCAATTGTAAGATGTTACAACGAGAGTTATACTTTGTCAATCAAATTATACTGTGTCGATAATTTGTAATTGGAATTAGTCAATTATGGGTGTCGAGTGCAATTAAGAACTGAAAAATCAACAAAGCTAAACTAGCGGAGAAACATGGCAAAAATATTTATTCTCAACATTAATTTAATCATGAAGATCAAATTTGATCTGCAGTGTAAAGGGCACGCATGCATAACCTCAGTTGAATTACATATTAAATTATTACAAAAGCGTTAAGAGCATCTACACTTTATGGATCAAACATTCAAATAAGATAACGTCCAATTTAATCCACAGAAAAAACTTAAATTGCAAAGTGCAAGGCACGATAAGATTAAGAACACAAATTATTTTTTTATTAATTTCAACCTTTCCGATCCCATTACAATATCACTCTTATCAACATCTGATACTTTTCGTTTCGAGGCAAATGGATTTATTACAGTAGTGTTCTTTAAGTCAACACTGTTTGAATTTTTTGTGTCATCTGCAATCGGTGTGGCTATTAGATTTCCATTATCGGCATTGGAAAGTGATTTTTTAAAAGCATTTAATGGCATATCATGATTTATAGTAAAACGTTTAAATGTGGAGTTTTTAGCTGAAGTAATGTCTATAGGTTTAGGTGCTAATTTATTATGAGAAGGTAATAGATCTTCTCCACTGCTTAGAGACTTTGGATGAGATTTACGAGTAGAAGATACCATCAATTTTTCATTATCATTGACTTTGTTTTGTAATGCTTCGACATGCGGTAATTGTTCATACAATCTACCAGATAAATGCAACCGACCCAATTTTGTGGCATATTTAATGGCCAAATTTAATATAGTGGGGCATGCTAATGTTTCAATTAATTCTTGGGCACGCGCCTCTACTTCACTGCGACATGATAAAGCGAATAATTTAATTGCAGTTTCTTTAACAATTTGATCACAGCCATCTACCATCATAATATGGTTTCTAATTAATGTGTCCTCCAATGATGATTTCTCACTTTGTAAATCACATAATGGCAAATGTAATGGTAATTCTTGTACCATAGGTCTTGGATTTGTTATGGGAAATGACGCAGCACGACATAAAACTGCTTGAATTACTTGTAATCTTTCCGAAATGGATATGATGAAAAAATTATTAGATACACTGCGTAATAGGCTCATGGTATCACATATGGGATACCAACAGTTAGTTTGCAAACTGAATAATTGCAGTAAACCCATAGAGTCGTTTATGACTGGTGACCCACTGTCAGAAAAGCCCATCCATGTGAGTTGACGTTCAGGTGGTAAGGGGATTGTAATATTTTGACATTTTAAATGTAAACCGGAAATTTGTAGAAGCATGCCAGATAAATGTTGTTGCGTTAAATTGGGGGGACCGGCATGATAACATACTAAAATGCGATCTTCATATCCAGCTAAGCAAACTACGGGACCTGATATTGAAACTATTTCACGTTGTGTACCCATTATTGTAAACATACGTAAAAATTGCATGCTAGTAGCGACGGCTACTAATTTTGTAGTTGCTATTACCGCTGCAATACTTTCACAATCTGGTAATTCTGCCGACCATTCTTTATTACCTGAAGCGTTTAAAGTGATACAAACGAGTTTTGATGAGGTATTGGAAGCTAAAGCTAAAATTGAGGAACTTAAGCTAGCCATATTGTGATTTTTGTAATTCGGTATATGAAGTGCATGATGAACAACAGTATCATGAAATTCTACATCGATTGCTCCGTCAGAGGTGTCAGCATGTAATGTTACAATACCTACGTCATTCCAAACCAAATAACGGTGCTCTAAATTTTCGGGTGTTGAACTAGGCTGGAACGCTGGTTGTTGTTCTATACGAAATGGACTAACAGAATGTGTTTTCGGGCCAGAAACCCTTGAGTTTTCTTCATTATCCTGACTTTGCCCTTCTGTAATACTATCTTTTCCCAATAGTGAAAACTTTTTATTTATTGTTGGTACAAAACTATGGCCATGATTATCTAATGTAGTTAGTTCACCAATTTCGTTTAGCAAGCGTTTACCATTTGAATCTGTTGTATTATCCTCCGCAAAATGAAAATCATCAAAATTATTGGAATCCCCTCTACGTACACCACTAATAAAATTATATTCGTCCTCTAAAGAATTACAAAATACTGTACCCAATTGACCCGACGAATCGCAATAGGCTAATTCTTTTTTATCTTGATTAATCCAAGCCAAACATGTAATAGCTTGACATTCAACGGGTGGCGCCTCACATTTATAAGTTTGACGAGTAGAAAAGTTATATATGGAAATCTCACCTTTATCTGTACCAGCTGCCAAAAATGTACCATCATATGAAAATTGACAACAGGTATAATCACCTTTCACTGCACTATCAGTCATAGTAAATTGAATCTTCCAGGTGATTGTGCTGATTACAATTACTTCTTTATCTTTCACATAAACTAAAACTTGTCCATCATTTGGTTGAAAACAAGGAGTTGCAAAGTAATGAGCGTTTTCGTAACTGTTCGCCTTACTTAATCCATTTATTGTGTTAAACTCCTTATCGGAATTTTCTAAATCCCAAATTTTTATTGTACCATCACCGGATGCCGAAGCCAATAATGAACCCTTCGGATGTATATCAAGAGCTAATATTGGTCCTTTATGGCCTTCTAATTCAATTGGTTGGGTGTCTCCATCTTTAACCAATTGAATTTTCATATCTTCTGATCCAGCCGCAAGATAATCACCGATTGCTTTCATGCATATTACCGGTGCTGTAAAACGCATTACGGTGCCATCTTTATCAAAGTCTGGGTATGTATATGCCTGTACCGTATTACGATCGGTGGCAGCTAAAATTTTACCATCTTTCTCAACCAAACATAAAACAAATTCACCCAAACAATTTGAACTAGGATCGTCATCATCAATGCCGCGCCATCTTCGTATATCACCATCTGATCCACAAGTTATTATACATTCACCACTAGACATATAGATTAAACTGGTAAATCCCGTCATATGGGCATAACGCAATGCACTCCGCTCGTACATGTTACTGTTTAACCTGTTTCAATCAGAACACGTTCTACCTTTGTTTTTCCTGAGAGAGATATCAATGATTGTTTTTGGCGCTTCTTTAGTGTTAAAATTGTATGGAATAGTAAATGTCACACAGTTGCTAACATAATGCTGTATCGGAGTAATTTAAAAACCGGGGTTGTCTGCTTAAATTGATTGTTGATGCGTGAAGCCATAATCATTTCTCTTTTAATGTTCCCTATACAGTATTTACTAAGCAAAAAGTTTTCTACCTTTATATACACACTGTCATCGGGAGAACTTCTCGACAGAGATAGCACTAGTTGGCTCCCTCGAGAGCTTCTACGTAAATAAAACGGTTTTTTATATGAAGTTTTTGTCGAGTTGTAGAAAGAGACGGGGAAGCCGTATTTGTTTCTCTTGCTAAGGTGTACTACAAGTTTAACGTAAAAAAAGAGATACATAACATTTCCTTCTTTAAGTTGAACTTAGCGGAAGAAAATTAATTATAGGTAGCAAGAACGTAATAAATCGACCTTATGTTCATTTATAAATTGTTTTTAGATAAACTAGATATGCTAGATCTCTTAATATGTATATTAACAATTGCATATTATCTAGAAAGATATTTTCAGTTAATTACGAAAGTTTGTACATTTCCAAATATATTTTGGAGCTATTAGTATAATAGAAGAATTATGCTGGCTAAAAGCATTATAATATTGGCACATAATAAACAAAAATCAACAACAAATGTACATAAACTTTTCCTTCAGTTATAAAATTATTTCAAGTCATACTCATAAAAGCTAATAAAACATTGTAAATGCCCAAAATGTTAGAAAATAGCTGTCAAAATAAATTTGCTACACTATAGCAGTTATAATTGGTAAGCAAAGTACATTTGATGATAGCCAAATATATGAAGGTATAGAGTATATTATAGTAGTATTTGTAAATATTAGGAGAAAACAGTGCTAATGCCCAAAAAAAAACAAACAGTAGACGTAAAATATCGTAAAATGAAAGCTATCCCTTATGTTTTTCGTGAGATTGAAAAAATATTTCGTAATACACCGCTATATGCCATTGTTTTGGAGATATTTCTCTTGATCTCTGTTATTTGGCTGTTACTGCATAAACGCAGTGTTCGAGTTCATTATACTAAGAAGGAAGAAGAAACAATTATAAAAAATTACAAACCGAAACCATTAGTACCCGACACCGATCCGAAACATCCGCTGTTGCGTGCACGCGTTATTCAATCGAAAGTAGGCAAACGTATTATTGTGGATGGTAATGATTGTTTAAACCTGGCCACTCATAATTATTTGGGATTATTAGAAGATGAACTCATATTGGAAGATGCTTGTAAAGCATTGCGTAAATATGGTGTTGGGTCGTGTGGCCCACGTGGCTTTTATGGCACAATGGATGTCCATTTGGATTTGGAAGAGCGTTTAGCTAAATTCATGCAAATGGAAGAGGCTGTTGTGTACTCATATGGTTTCTCAACAATTGCTAGCGCAATACCAGCTTATGCTAAACGAGGAGACATAGCATTTGTGTAAGTTAAGCTTCTTTTTCTACATAAATGCCCATCATCGACAAATTGACCATATAATAATTTAAATGAACATATCAGAGATCTGAACCTATAGCATTTGTATGTCCTACCTTTGATCGCCCCCGTTATAAATCAGTTTAACCATCTGACTGTTTACTTGGTTTTTTATTTGTTTGTAGTAAATATTGGTGTAAAGTGTGTTGGGATAAATTGAGATATTAGGTTTAAATTTGGCAGAAACTGCTGAAAAAGAGCCACTTGTATAACGTTTTAGCCAAGCAAATGCCTTTATGATTTATTCGGTAAAAATATGTTCGTTTTTTACGATAAAGCTAACGATATAAAGAACTCAGAATTGGAAAAAATTGAAAATAATCCGAAACTGTAAAGTACCAAATGTTCAATGTTATTATAAATTATTTAAACTATAATAATGACATTTATCCGTCAATTTTCTTTCAGTATTTCTCATCAAATGTACTATTTGAGTTGTGAATATGCAATACATCGTCTGTCAAACTAGATTTTTTGTATAATTTGTTTTATAATGTAATTGAATACAATTCGAGAATTTTTGCAGAGATGAAGCTGTAAATTTTTCTATACAGAAAGGCTTGGACGCTTCACGTAGTACAATACATTATTTTAAACACAATGATATGGACGACTTGGAACGTTTATTAATTGAACAAGAGTTAAGAGATAAAAAAAATACTAAGAAAGCAGCAAAAACTCGTCGTTTTATTGTAGTTGAAGGTATTTATATGAATACTGGGAAGATTTGTCCTCTGGTACAATTGGTTAAATTGCGTGCAAAATACAAGTTACGTTTATTCTTGGATGAACATATATCTTTCGGTGTTTTAGGTCAAACAGGTCGTGGTTTAACAGAGCATTTTAATGTTGATCGTATTGAGGTGGATTTAATTTCTGCTAGTTTAGAATGGGCAGTAGCTTCAATAGGAGGATTTTGTGTTGGATCTCATTTTATCGTCGAACATCAACGTTTATCAGGCTTGGGTTATTGTTTTTCAGCTTCTTTACCACCACTATTAGCGCAGGCCGCTATATCAGCTTTAAATCGCTTCGACAAAGAACCCCAAATGTTTAAACAATTGCAAAAGAAAAATCTCCTATTGCATAAATATTTCTCTAATTTTAGTAAATTGAAATTACAAGGCCATGAATTGTCACCAGTCAAACATTTGTATTTAATGCAGCCTTTAAATAACTTTCATGAAGAACATGACAAATTAAGAAAAATATCTGATCAATGTGTCACTCGCGGTATTGCTGTTATCGAAGCGTGTTACTTGTATAATATGGAAAGGAATCCAATACGCCCCAGCTTACGTATTACTTCAAACCGTTTATTAGTATTAAGTGATATAAAGGCAGCCTTTGAAATAATCGAGGATGCTTCCAAGCAAATATTGAATTAATTAAAAATTGCCTTCTATTCTACATATATGTCATTAAGGTACAAGTGCATTTCAATTTTGCTTAAGCACCATATGCAAATAATGCTATTAAAACTGTACAGTATATATGTATATGTACAGTAATACAGTATATAATTTCTTCTGTATATAATAATACATATAAGCACATATAAGTAGCGTATCTTATTAAAACTTATTAAATCGCATTAATTGAATTTTTTAAAATTGCATTTCTTATAAAATTAGTGACAGATGAAGAAAAAGAATAACCCGAGCAAAAACTTTAGCAGTGCCAATTAAGTATTGTATTTAACGCAATAAAGCATCGGTCATTACCGTTTTGTAGCCGTATTGTTGACTATCTTGACTCAACTGATTCAGTAATTCGATATAATATTTGCTGTTGATAGTTTTGTTTTTCTTTTTTTTTAAATGTAGTCAAATATCAAAGTACCATGTCCCATAATTTTGCTAAATGATTTTTAACTTAATCGTGTCATTAAACGATTTTCGCCGCCTATTCATCGTCTACTCGGCTAAATCATTTCTAATATTTCTACGGTCTCATGCTGCTTCATTTTATGATCTTTTAGAATTTCTTTGCTCATGTTTCCGTATTTTCCAGATGAAAGGTCGATTTTTGGGACCAAGTATCTTTTACTAATACAATTTACTTTTACTAATACAATTTACTTTTACTAATACAATTTAAATCAGAGTAAAACTTAATGAAAGTTGCTTACGAGCTGCTGAGTCTTCAGAATGATTATCATATGCCTTCTTGCCTTCGTAACGCATAACAATATTTTTTTATATCGCAAAAATAATGCTAAACCAGGGAATTATTGACTTATGTGTTATATTTAAGAAAAATGGTAATAATGTGCATTTAATATTTTTTTGAAATACTTCATTCGACTATCATTTATTTATTTATATAGACGATGGAGTCTAGTGTACCATATGTTATTTTTTTTTGGAAATTATAGTTAAAAAATATTCAACTGGAGCAACATTAAGAGTTACAAATCACTTGAAAAGTTTTTACTTAGAAACTATAGGGGTTTTTCATTTGGAAAGCATAAATAAAGGGAATGAAGTTTTGAAAGCTACATCTTTTTTTTTTACTATACAGTAGGGTTTAGAAAATCACATAGACTAGGGAGTTCGCAAATGTATATGACGACGTTATTCCCTCTTCAAATATGTAAGGCAAGGGAAATACGGATTTAACATTATATTTATTTTTTTATTGATTTACTTATTTGTACTCAATAGTTACATAAAACTTAAACAACTAATTGTAACTTAAAAGTACCTAATTTAACAAATTAATTTTACAACAATATTAAAAAAGATATATGCACAAAAAATGCATATAAACGGCAAATGTATGTATGTATATATGACTATATATAAGAACAAAAAAATTAAGAAATAAACCAAAAAAAGTATAAATAGTATATAAAAAAGAAATAAATACAGCAATAAACAAGATCAGTTTTTAAGTAACAATAAAAATAAAACGTAAAAAAACAAAAAAACCAAGAATTAAAATATTAATAAAAAACATAAAACAAAAACAAAACAACAACAAAGAAGCAACAACCAGAGTGGAAAACAATAAAAGAAAAAAAACGATAAAAAGCAAAACAATATATATAAAAAAATACAACATTATGCACTTTATGCAGATAACTAACCAGGTAATGCTCCGAGGAAATGTGTGCTCTTATATATGCCAGCCCCATCTGGAAACTACTGGCGTATCACCGCATTTCCAAAATAATTTACAGAGCTAACGGAAGGAACAAATAGGTGAAAGTAATCATTATACAACCTACACGAGACACGGAATAGATTATGAAGTTCGTAGTTAGTACCGCATTATGGCAGCTTAATCGAAATATACTGCTTAGGTAATGAAATGCCCTGCAGTAAAGTCGGAGAGTCGATGTCACTGTGAATCAGTTTTGCGATGAACATCACTGACAACATTTCATGACGCTTCGAAAGAATAGCCAAATTAATTTCAAACGGCTTTCGTGCGGAGCCCAAGGTAGATTAACGTACCACCCTAACTCACGCAATGTAAACCTTAGAAAGTTCTTTTGCACAGATTCAATTAATTCAGTATGACAGTTGTAAGTAGGGATCCATACAACACAAAAATACTTAATTATAGATCTCACGTTGTACAAACGTTTAGTAATATATGGGTCCATAAATTCTTCGAACCACTTTTTTACAAAGCCTAAAATTGATTGGGCTTTATTTACTAAAGATTCGATATGTAACTATAATCTAAGTTTCGGGTCAAATGTTACTCCTAGGTCTCTAAAACATGTATCGATTTCCAAATCACTATCGTTTATATGATACTTAGTAGGAAAAAGTATTGTTCGGCCAAACTTGTTAAATTTCTTCAGGTTAAGCGGCATGTCATTGGTAATGAACCACCTGTACAAGCGCTAGATCCACGTAAAGAAAACGAGAATCATCCAGTAAATTGAGGGAAAGAAACAGCTTTACATTATATGCATACAGTAAATCCTGAAAATCATTGACAAATAATGCAAACACTAGTGGTCCCAAGTGACTACCTTGTGGGACCCCAGAAGGGACTAATATTTCACATGATAGAATAACTTTGAACAGAATTCTTTGTGAACGCCCTATCAAATAATTTGAAATCCAAGATATCAAATTAAGGAGAAACCCAAGTCGCCTTAATTTGTAAATCAATAAATTATGCGAGACGTTATCAAATGCTTTAGTGTAATCTGTATAGATAACACCTGTTTGTTTATCTTCCGAAAATCTTTTGAGAATTACACTAGATAATCCTAACAAATTTGATGCAGTGGATTTATTCTTAATAAAGCTATGCTGATCGAGTGATATAACTGATCCAATAGATGACATTAAATTCTCGGAAAGCGCAAATTTAAATAGGTTCGGAAGAACACTAATCTTAATTAGAGAGACAATTTTTAGGGCTACTTTTATATAAAGGAATAATAAAACTGGTTTTTTATTTGTCAGGGAAAACGTCCTTGACCAGGCAGGAATTAAAAATTCTCTGCACAGTAAGTCTGTACAGCCCTTGAAAGCGTACGAGGGAATCCCATCGAGGCTGGGAACACCGGAGAATTTTAGTGAGACTAATGAATAGAATTAATTTTCAGAAAATAACGCGGATAGAAAAATGCAAAGGATGGTATAGAATAAGGATAATTGTCATATGTTACGGACGGACTCGAATAAGAAGTTTCAAAGTAATTTGCAGTAAGTTTCAAAGTAGTTTGATATGACTTATGAGCAGGATGATTCGATAATATTGAACTCCATAAAAGACGGAAAGCCTTTAGTTTTCCGTTTAGAGTTGACAAATTAGTAAAAGCTACGCAGATCAGCCAATAATTTAGTTTTCATAAGTTGAACATAATCCGAGTTCGATTTTGATTTTAGTGCATTAAATTTATGCCTAACCTTGGAATAGTTAGTGTAGTCGACAAGCCGTCCACTAAGCTATATATCTTAAATAACCTGTTTTTCTTATTGCGAATGTTTCGCAAGCGTTTATTAAACTAAACTACACAGTCAGTTGGGGAAAATGTTTCGAGTGGCCCTTATGCTGATATAGCATAAAAGATAATACTATACAATTCAGACAAGGACGAGTGAATGTTATGAAAATTTAAGTTCCAATTCGCTGATGACAAACAAGATCTAAGTTTATGATAATCCGCTTTGCCAAAAGCAAATCTCTTTGAGAGTGTACAATCTTTATTCACATTAGGTGTAACCAGATTATTTAAAGAAAGTACCAAAGTAGGATGATACCCATCTTCTGGAAACATAAAAGGATAACTGCGACATAATTTTAAATTGGCATCGCTGCATGAAACTAGATTTAATATTTTAACATTGTAGTTATGAATGAAATTCAATTGAAAAATGACAGTTCATACAACTCATGAAAGAAATCAGTAAACATACAAAGATAAGAATACGGTGAAGAATATCCTAAATCTTCTTTTTATAACTCCAAGAATTGCTATGGAGGTTAAAGTTACCCAATACTAAAATTCTATCGTATGAGTTTAGTTTCCCGACAATGTGTTCAATTGATTCAATTTGCTTCATATATATAACAGTATCTACCAATGGCGGAATGTACGAGCAGGAGATGTAAAGCAAGTAATGGCCAAGATTAATACAAACACAAGTAAATTCAACATCGACTATATCACAGGGTACAACTGCTGACGCTGAGAAAGTATCTTGAACAGCGTTTGGTACACCTCCATCGATTCTGCCGACCCTATCGTTTCTAAAAATATTCGCTTCTCTCACAGAAATGCTGTTAGAGAAAACAAGAACATAGTTATCAATAACGCATTGCATTTAAAAGTAAAAATACAACGAATGTTCCCTTTTTTTAGTTTGTGTTTTATTGTTGACAGCGGATGTAATTACACCGTACATTTAAAAATAATTTTCTTGATTACACTTGTAAAGACTCGTTGCAACTTTTACGATTTTAGAAAGTATTGCTTTAATCAAATTTTACATAGATTGAGATTTCGTTAATTATTTTTCTCTCCGTGTGGTTTTTTTTGTGTTTTTCTACTAATTTATTCAATTTTATATTGTTGGTTCATTTCAGTTTAATAATTATTTACTTTAAGGTACTTTAAAAATTAAATATCGATCGAATAGGATATTTTGTATAGCGAAACGGCTTAGCTTAAGCCAAACTCATTTTTTTCTTCAATGATTCTGGCATTTCGGGAGGTGGTGGTCTAGGCATACGTAAATATACTTTAACAGCATCATAAATAAACCATTGTGCAGCAGTCAATGTACCGATCATAACAATTCTTGGCATGAGACCTCCCCATAAACCTATGTAACAATAGAGTGTAACAATACCATTTATTTCAATTCCATTTTACACAAAATGAGAAGAATATAAAAATTATAAAAGAAAAATTCTTGTGCCTAGTTTATTTTGATACCTTTCCAGCCCAATTTTTTGGCAACATTAACTGCTGAAGCACCCTTCTCTTGATTTAGTTTGGATACTACAGTATCGGCAGGATGTGATATAATGGCACAAAAAACGCCAGCAATATAACCGGCGGCAAATGTAACTACCAGCTGTTCACCCTTGGTACATTCAGCACGAGGTTTGGGTACAACATATTTATAAAGTATTTCCAAAGTTCTTTCGAAACAAGCGAATTTCATCATTGTGTAAGGTATTTGTCTCATCCATAAAGGTACTAAACCTTTATAGAAGGCAGCAATACCTTCTTGAGCAGCCATTTTTGGTAAGGCCTCTCTTAATGTATTTGCAAATCCAGGTGTAGTTTGTATTTTCACTTTGGCCGCTTCCATTGGCGACAAAGCAATGTCGGCAAAGAATTCAGCTGACGCCGAAGCAACCAAATATAATGTGGTACGATACAAGTATGAATTTTCCTCACCAATAATACTGGAATAGAAAACTTTAAAAACTTCATAAAGACCAAATTTGAACATGCCTTGCATTGAATATCCAATGCATGTAGGTGCCCAACCCTTTGACAGACCAGCGAAACCATCCTCTCTTAATGTTACACGAAAACCATTCAATACAGATTTATATTTATCTGGATCGACTTGTAAACGGCACTTGACTAAATCTAAGGGTACCACCATGGTGTGGGTAGAGCCGCAAGAGATAATACCACCTAAACCACATAGAAGAAAAAACTTTTTGGAGCTGAATTCACAGGAGTCCCCTGTGGTAGCCGCTGCTGCTGCTTGTATAGGATGAATTTTAGGTAAGGCAACATGGTCTGGGGCCGCCTCACAATTTACTGTTCTACTTAAGGGATTTTTGAATGGCGAATATTGCGCCGCCTCTACCAATGATGTAAACAACATTACGACCGAATGCTTTTAATGACAGCTATAAAGTAAATGGACATACCCATATATAAATAAGTGTACATCCAAAAAGAATATGTAGCAGAAACTGCTATTTTATAAAGCAACAACAAAATAGTATTTATTTAATCTATTCATAATGTATCCCATTCGTGACATTTGTAACACCAGGAAGAATTTAATATAGATCCATCTTCATTATTCAGAATAATCTTTATTTTCTGAATAGATTTAAACTCGTCCGTTCATATATTCATTTGCTATCTGCGCATATCAGGGTATAAATCCTGACATAGATTGATTAAACAGTAGAGCGAAATTTTAGAGAGACGTACATTTATTCATAGGTGAAATTTGTTATTTTTGTTACACGGAAGAAGGTAATGTTTTTTTAAATCAATAAAAATATAAATATTGATATAAAAATGTTTAATAAAAATATGCTGAAAATGTTTGATCTAGAGTTTTCATATAGTTTTGATATTAAAATCTTCTCCCAGAGAAGACTTTGTTTGAGAAAAATACTGCTTTTTTTTCAAATTTATTAAGAAAATTCATTTAGAATGTCCTTGTTGAGATGATTACGATGTCACGAATATGAAAGAAGTGTAAATTGCTTCTTCTAATTGTTTTAGCATTCCACATGCCACATATGCTAAAAAAATTATTTTGATATCTATTTTCGTTAAAAATTTTGGAAATATTGCAAACTTTTACAAAAACAGGTGCTATTGAAAAAAGGCGCAGGGGAGATGGTGATCATACAAGTAGTCCGATCTCATCCGTTTTAGATCAGGGCCAGATGAACAAACACGCTTACATTGAATCCAAAAATGATTTCGAATCGATTGGTGTTAAACCAAAAAAAAAAATTATAATAGAGAACTGTCTCGCTGCTTTTAATATGATTAAAGCTACTTGTGTCAACTACGAAGACAAACAGACAATGATGTAACGGATTCTTTGCATACGGGTGCAAAAAAATACAGCTTTGAAGGTCATTAATGTGTGTACGTGTGTAATAGCGTTATCACGTATTAATGTTGAAAATTTTTATAGAATTAATATAAGCAATAAATTAAGGAATATTTCGTAGAAACTTAATTTTTAGCAATCATTGTTGCATAACGTTTCTCTATTTGAAGTACTAATTTCGTTATTTTACTTGCTCATATTTACGATTATAAATCGATGTGTGAATACTTTTTTATATAGAGAAAATTTACTAAACTTAAGAGTATTTTCCAGTATTTTAAGGTACAATTTTCTTTAATTGAACTCAATGATATTTCTTTTTGTATTATTTTACTTGATTTTTGATTAGCCTTGCTTTTCCCAAAGAAATTCTACGAAACTTTTTAATTAGTTATCTTATCCGTAGATAGGTGCTCGTTAAACATTCACCCACTAAACTAAAATGACAAAATTATCCAATAAATTTTGTACTTAGAAATTTACTTGTGTTTCACTGTTTTGTTTTGCTTTTTTTGGTTCTTCTCTATATTTTTGGTACATTTAACGTACATATAAAGTACATTAACTATTTTTCATAAGAAATGTCCAAGAGACCATTCATGACTCCGGCCATGCTCTTGGGAATTGAAGAAATAAATCTGGAGGAATAATAAAATTATATTTGACTCGGATCGAATTGTAAATATCTATCATTAGGTGTATTATTAGTATAAGTGATAGGTTTTCCCAAGTTATTTACCCAACGGAATTCAATTCTAAAATAACGAAAAATAACGCAAGAAAAAAAAGCAAATTTTGGTTGGGCGTGGCCAATTTTTAAATTTTGTCCACGAGTACAAGTGTGAAAAATTGCAGTTTCTTATCTACTACAGTTTATGGGTAAATGGCAATTAAGTCACAGATTGTTATCGTAAATATCCTTTGATCTATTTGAACTACTTACAAAATCAAACTGAAATTGAGCGTGATCACCCAATGTATTCGGGAGAATATTTACAATCGATGTAATGTTAGTAAGTAGTCGAGTAGATAGTTAGTTATAGTTTGACCTCCGTTTAGAAACAACAAGAAAGCGTGAGAATAGGAAAATGAATATATATGCACGCCTATATATATATATATATATATACATATTATTAAAAATAAATTCATTAACGTTGAAAATATTGAATTGTATGACGTTATGCATTTTTATTTGTGAGGGACAAGGATGAGGGCCATATTGCCAAATTGTGCTTATTATACAGTATAAGGTTTATAAATATATATATTTATATGTAAGTATATAAATATTTATATAAATAATAATATTATCATATCCATCAATTGCTCATGTGTACAATACTAATCTAACAAAATTGTTAGTTCAATATGAACGAAAATTAAATATAATGGTAAAATGTTGCTTAGGTAATCAAATCTAATAATTTTCCTTTGAAAAATTTGGCACGTGACCATAAGAAGAGAGTGAGGCAGAGAAGTACTCGGAATATCTGTTTCTTTTTATTTGAAATATAACATCTTTTTGTAAATATTTTATTACAGTTTAACATAAGTATAAAGAAATTACAATTAACGTCATATTTAAAAGTGTTTGTATATCTGTAACAATTCCGTAAAAAAATTATAGAAAAACGTTCATTGTTTATTCTTAGAATTTAATAAGTGATACAGAAATATTATCAAAAGTGTTTTTCAATTAGTTTATAAGTATGTACCAAATGCCTTATAACTTATATTTTAAAAGAATGAAGTTTATTGACAATAATGCAAAAAAAACTAGAGATATGGGGAAACATCTATATATATATATATATATATTAGAGAAAGAAAGGGAGGTAAAAAAAGGATGATTTGGATAAGCACAATAAATCGTTCTCTAATTATAGCAATTAACAGACAGTTTGTTTGTTTGATTTGTTATTAAGTGCTGAACTTCAAATTATATATTAGTAGACATATTTAGACATACAATTGGTTCTTTGTTTGGTTTCTATTCGACTTATGATTAAAATTGTAAGGTAAAAAACATCCCAACCCAAACCGTAAGTCCAAGACACAGTGGATATTTCGTAATTCGTGTTATATCACTGAATAGAATTTATACTGAACGTGTGTGTAACATGAGACAATTGTTTCTGTTTTTTATATATTTAGTTTAATTACATGTCGATTATGCATAATTTAAAGTAAAATCATAATTATAATTACTACCATATTAAATACTCATTAATGATATTTATATGGTAATTGATTTGTTAATTTTATTTTAAATAAAATAGTAATTAATATGATCCTCAATGGCTATGTCTCCATACGTCTATGGACAGTAACTGGCGCTAATATTAGATGTGTTGCACCCGATGCAGGTGTTATATCATCGTTATCATAATTATGTAATGGCAATTGATATTTATATTTTTGTGTGTGCGGTGGATGATATTTTTTATTACTCATAGATGATGTTATGGTAGCCTTTGCAATATCTTTATGTCGCCTATTGGTTGGTGAAGATATTGATGTTGACACAGATATCGTATCCGATTTACAATTGCGTTTATCACTTGACAATAATGGTTCAGCCAATGTGAAACATTGATGATCGGAAGAATCCTCATGTGGTGTCATTGTTGAATAACCTTGATCTGATTCACCATTGGGTGGCCTTCTATAACTGCTATCGGTACTCATGTGGTATGGAGAAACATCTATTGCAGTTATTAAAGTTCTGTGAATATTATTATGATTATAGCCATATGATCCAGAAGTACCATCACGATCGTTAATGTCACCGTTGACACCGCCGCCACAACCACCGGGTGATTCATCTGACGTTTGGCAATCGTCGAATTTAAACCGGGACAAGGGTAGACCGCAATTTTCTTCTTGTATAGAGTCCATATAAAATTGTTCTTGTGATGTACTGCCAATATTATGGCGATAACAATAAGTGGCAAAACCAATTACAATGGCCAATATTACAATTGCGCCACCTACAGGACCGATAGCTGAATACGTGTTTGCTTTCGGTGGTAATGGTTGAAAACCACGTGCCGCCATTAAATCTTCGTTATCTATATCATCGTATGGTGAAAAGCTAGTCATAACACCATTAAAACATAATGATTGTGCACTACAAAATGGCGTAATGAAACCATCACCTTCAATGTCCTGTTGACACCATTCACAACCCATTACAGCTAAACAATCTTTTTGTGTACCAAATACATCACAATTAATGTTTAAACAGGGTGGTAATAATGCCGATTGGTACTGGTTAATAAAATTTCGATTTTGCTTTAATTCAATTAAAGGGACAAACTCATCATTCGATGGTTCACAGTATGAATATTGATGTGTTATATTAAGCAATTTATTATTTGGCCAATTCTTAATATTATTAACATCATTAAAGTCTAACTCATCATCATCATTAGACATTGTTGCATAAGGCATTGGACATTCACAAGGACATTCACAATCTATTGGATCCATTCGCTTGCAATTTAAACATTGACTATCTATTGTACTGCAAGGACAGAAAGCACCACCATCACATGTCGAATTGAGAACAGCCGCAAATATATTGCTGCCTCTTATTAAAGCTATAGCATATTTTGTCCTTTCACCATGCACTACATTTGTTATGATCTCAGTCTGTGATGTGTTAAAAATATAATAACGCTGTAACATACGATTTCGATAATTTGCGCAGGCCAATTTGCGCACTAATTTTTTATGATTAAGAATGTCGCTTGCTAAATAGGATTCTTTATGAGCTAAATGTTCATAGGGCCGTCTATAATTACGTGTATGGGTACTAGGTTCTAACATTGTTGGATGAGCAATTAAATAACCTTCATTTTCAAACATTAAACATTTAATGTTTGTGGTTTGGCACAATGGTGTGCCCTCCAATATCATTTTATAGAAATAGGTATATGTAATGTCCACAGCAACAATAGCGACTGGTTGATCGTGGTTATTTGCATGCAGAGCATCGGGTTTACCTCCAAATATTGTATGCGCTATAGTTATTACGTAACCTGAACTGCCTGCATCTAAATATGGCTTGGTAGAAATAACTTTACCGGGGTGTTGGATTGCTTTATGAAACCAAGGCCGTTGTGTGGGATCATAATCGCTTTTTAACATGCAGCCCGGGTAAACTTGCAAGACACCATTCACAGATGCTATATAACGTCTTATAATATATTGGTGCATTGTACTTCTACCATATTGATGACGTTTCTTTAAATGTTGAACAGCTCGATATAACACATTCACCTCTTTTCGTATATGTGGTTTCAATCCCGGATTGGCTAATAGTCCTGTAGGGTCCTTTAAGTAAGCCATAATACTTTCCATACTGTGCAATTGGGCTTGAGTAGAACTTAATCGATTAATGTATTGATAAGTAAAAGGAGATTGAAATGTTGTGGAACTAAGAAATAATGTGGCAGCATCTATATAGCAGAAGTTTAGTCATCGATGCGGTTAAAATTATAAGAACGCATAAATATGGTCCTATCTAGAGATTAAGTACTTACCATTAGTGGCCAATTGATGGAAATAACGACACAGGTTTACATTACCTCGTAAGAGTAATAAATCTAGACGATGATAAATTAAATGACTATCTGTTATATAATCATAATTAAGTGGATCATTATGATCTGGATAAATTGGTACATTTTCATTATTGAGTGCAAAGTGCTGTTGCTGTTGTTGTATTCTTAAAGATAATGTTATTGGAGTTTGAAAAATGGGCTTATAATTTAACGCACTATTTAGGTTAATTTTCTTCCTGTGTAGTTGACGATTTATAACCATACATAAAACATACATATTATAAATACTTTTCCAATGATAAGATCTTTCCATTGTAATATGTTTCTGGTGCTTTTTTAAATAAAATAAGGTCGTGGCATTACCGTTGGCTTCTGTTAATAAACGTTGTCGAATATTCGCGAAATTTGTCGAATTTTCTAAATAACCAATATCAACTGGAAATGGGAACTGCTTCAAACTAAATGCTTTTGGAAATGCTGGATGTATCAAAGTATTTCCATCCATTTCAACGAGAAATGCATAAACAAAGTCTTCTTGTTGGTTTTCCTGATAGTGATTGTTATAGCGTCCGCTCTGCTGATTAGAGAATTGATAACTAACAACGTCTTCGACTAAATCATTAAAATATAAATCTACACCGACCACTCCAAATGGAGGCACTACTAGTGACAGGGGTACCAATGGTTCTGAAATTTAACACATTTTTATATCATTTTATTTATGGTAAGTAAAAGTAAAAATTCAAGCAAATTAATTCTTGATCTGGCCTATCCATTTAGACATGCATGGGGCTTACACGAAATTGCACACATAGGTATAAAAGAATTCCCTTTCAAGTAGGCTTTAAAGCCTTAATTCACTAGCTGCAATTTCAAACTAAAATAGCCGTATCTCTAGAGAAGTGACTTTTTAAAGACTATAATATAGTTAATTATACATTTGACGTGCTTGTGTTGCACCGCAAGAACTTGCAAAACATTCAATAATAGTAACCGTCACGAGAACCCTGTATTTGGTGTAACACCCATTGCCGATGAAAATCTAAGCACTCAGATTGTAGTTTAGGTGACAAGTATAAAATCGAATGGGATAATTGGATACCTTAGATATAGAGAAAATCCAAATAAGGTTCCGAAATTTGAATTCTGCGGATTGCAGACTAAATAAATTTAACTTACTATTGAACTGTATACCTAAAAATTGAAACAAGATAATAGTCACCTTTATACTTAAGGAGTCTTAAATTTACAATATGTGCACACATAATCTGACGGTTGAAATGTTCTGGTATTTTATAATATAATGTTCAATCATTTTAAAGAATTCAATGAAACTATGTTGAAAAGAAAATTATGGTTCCTATAGACTATGTCATATGCAAACGTAATGTTGACTAGGAACGTTAAGTTTTTTGAAGTTGAGGAAACATTCCAAATGAATTAGCCTTTTATGAATGTGCATAAAAAGAGTGATGATAATACATTTACCCTCGCTACTTTCGTCGAAAATTGGTTTATGCAATTGCCAATTTTGTTTGAAGTATGGTTCATGAAAATCCTTTTCAAATACATCCATTGCAATGTTTGGAAATTTCATTAATCGGCTTTTTGATAAAATAAATGCTTTACCATTTAGTTGCTGTTGATTGGTTTTTATCCAATCGGTCACATTTAAGTCATACTTAGCATAATTTTGTTGTACAATATCGCGCAAAAACTGCTTTTCAATGTGATGCTTATCTAAAAAAAGAAATAAGTAAAAATATGTGAATTATATTCGGCTAAGTCCAAATCTTACATACCTATCATATCGAAATGTAGGTAGAATGTATAAATAAATTTTCAACAAAAGAGTAAAAATCTAAAAATTATTCATTTTTTAGGGTTCAGAATATAAATTTTATAGTCAATTTTGCTTTGTGGGAGTGGAATTTTTAACATTATTAAAACACATGTATATAGATTTTCACTTTTGTATTGAAGAGAGAATATCATACAAAGTATAAATCTCTAAGCCGCTTTGGTGCTTTGCATATTTTGCTTGTCATGCAAATGAATAATTTGATTCTTACACTTGAAAAAATTCAGCAATGAGGCTCTTAGTTGAAGCAATATATGCTTGTATATTTTGGGGTTGAATTATACAGATTTGGCAATATAGCATATTAAAATTTTTAATAAATAATACGAATAACTACGATCCTTGCATTTTGTGTGTCATACTTAAAGTCAATTTGGACAAATAGACAGGCAATTTATTAATCACTAATATTTAAATTTACAATTACTTACCTGGAAGAACAGCACAAGTGTTTATAATGATAGGCTGTTGTAAAGATTTTTGTCCCTTTGATATTATACTTAAAATACGCCTCGTATCCTGCAAATTTGATATTAAAGTAGTTGTAATATAAACAAATTCCAGTGGTTGCTTGGTTGAAATTAAATTCATATTTTCTAAACGCTCTAACATATGAAATGTATAATCGAAGGATAATGTATGATTTGTATGCCCGGTGGTTGGTGTTAATGTATGAATATATGCTAAAATTTTATCTTTACATTCTCTTGTTGCCCAATATAAGCCATTGGCAGCATCTTGCGCGGAAGTTTCCAACAGTAACATGGTTTCTACTTCATTACTTATTTTAACCAGGGAGATTAAATCATTGGAACACAATAACTGCAATATGACTGATATAAAAGTTTTTGCCAATTCCATTAATTCTACAGTCATGCTACTCCCAATGTCAATCACTAAGAACACATATTTCTGCTGTATGGACGATGTATACACGTGACGTAAGTGGAAATCGTAATCCATGTTACGATCGCTTCCTGATAAAAAATATATACGTTTCAAATGATTATCGAAATATTTTAAATTGGAATTTACTGGAAAATGTTGTTGTTGCCGCTTTTGCTGATGATGCTGTTGTTGTTGACGTTCTTCAATATTTAATTTATCGTTTTTTATTAATTTCATTTTAATTGTATGTATTTTCTCTTTTATGTAAGCATTCAAATCTAAATTACTCTTTACATAGATGTCAATATAATTATTCCGATGTTGTTGCTGTTTAGCATTACTGTCATAGTTTAAGATTTGTATTTGTTGTTTATTGTAATTTTTTGTTAAAAGTTCTTCTGATCGATTATTCTGTTCATTGGAATTCTTTGTGTTATAACACATATCTATTTGAGTTTTCAAATTAATGGATTTTAATTTTGTACTTGCTTCAAATAATGCATCATTAAAATTAATATCAAATTGTGACTCTAATTGATCCGTTTTAAGTAAATTAATGTTTTCTGCATTTACTATTTTCTTTATCTCTTCCACCTCTTCCATGTAGTCGTTTGTCAACTGTATAGTTTGAGTTATATTATTTTGAAAGAACCCATATAAATCTTGCACTATATTTATGGCTTTTTCCAATTTCTTTGTTATACGTTTGGCAAACATTTCCAAATCATTTTGTATATGATGCTCCCATGTTGGCAATTTGCTACTATTTCCATCTACATTCATCAAAAGTGTTACATTTTTATTTAAAACTAAATGAATATTGTGAATAGGATTTGTAGAAGAGAAAATGGAAGACGATGATGATGATGCGGCTGTAAAATGTAATGAATCGAATATTTCCTGAAAAGAAGTCATACAATCAGAGAATTATTATATTAAATAAAGAATTGTCTAGTCACTAACTTGTATTGTTGTCACTTGCATTTCCAATGTTCGCATTTGTCTTAAATTTTTATCCATATTTCTAATTAATTGTATTACACTTTGTTGATTAATTAATGTTTGCGATTGTTGTTGCTGTTTCAATAATGCAACTGATATTAAATCTATGGTATGGACACTGCCGTTACTGTTACTATTGCTATTGTCATTTTTATTGTTATTGGTAAATTGGAAAGGCACGTTTTGATTACTTGACTCCATTGAATATTTTCCAGTAATAGTATAATCTGCTTTCCGTGAGCTAACTCCTAGGTAATTTAGTGTAAGTGGAGAAACATTCCGTGATTGTTGTAATATACCTTCTGTTGCTGCAGTTACTTTTGTTGCTATAAATGCTGTTGTAGCTGTAGTTGTTGTTTTTGTTGTTGTTGTTCTTGTAGGTATTGTTGTTGATACAATTTGAATAACTTGTGTTTGGAATAAAAGCATCACCGTAATTGGCAAAATGATATACAATAAGATGAATGCCATGATGAATGTTATGTTTCACAGATGCATATAAGGTCACATATTGAATTACTTATATTTTTAAAGCAGCTGCAAGTAAAAAACAGTTTATATTTTATGCAAACTTTTTACAAATTGCACAAATCGCAAGTTTATACAACGAATGTTAAAGAAGTAACGACAAGCAAAATCAATGCTGTAGTAGATAGAGGGACAGAGAAAGAAAGAAAAAACTATTCATTTTTTATTGTTATTATTGCTGCTTTTTAGCAACATTTTTTTCTTGTTTATGTTTTTTATCGGGTTGCTTTGTTTTTTTTTCTTCTTTTTTGTTTGTTTACATGTAATCTACAGAATTGCTCCTTTCATATTTACCGGTTAAAGTTTGAGTAACCAAACATTTGCACACGCACGCACACACTTATACAAAGTCCCTTAAGTATTTCTTCTATGCATTACAAACATATGTACATATTTATAGAATAAATATGTGGAGCACTTTCTTGTTTCTATTATTTTCTCGTGTTCTAGTATTTTATAAATAAAGTTATTTTTAACTTTTATTTCAAAGTCACTTTTGCTTATGCAGTTTTTTTTGAAGAGTTCTTATTGGACGATTTTTATTCCTTTCCCATTTTTGTTATGTATAAAACAAATATTTACATAAATATCCTAAAGTGAGATGCATTAATTTCTACTTATACTGGATATGAATGAATGGTAATTCGAGCGAGTTTATATTTATCCAGAAGAAACTAACTGCAAAGTCATATGTTCAGATGAAAGATGTGAATCAAACAAGTTCACTTCGATTGCAACTTCTTCATACTGGTTATTAATACTATTCTGATTGAGGTGGGCAGCCTCCAGTCATTTTACATAGCATATTTTTCAATCCATTTTGGTGACGGAAGTAATTGCAATACTTTTATTCGTCTACATATGTGAACTACATATAGCTTTTATGAATATGACTTGAAATAATTTTATAACTGAAGGAAAAGTTTATGTACATTTGTTGTTGATTTTTGTTTATTATGTGCCAATATTATAATGCTTTTAGCCAGCATAATTCTTCTATTATACTAATAGCTCCAAAATATATTTGGAAATGTACAAACTTTCGTAATTAACTGAAAATATCTTTCTAGATAATATGCAATTGTTAATATACATATTAAGAGATCTAGCATATCTAGTTTATCTAAAAACAATTTATAAATGAACATAAGGTCGATTTATTACGTTCTTGCTACCTATAATTAATTTTCTTCCGCTAAGTTCAACTTAAAGAAGGAAATGTTATGTATCTCTTTTTTTACGTTAAACTTGTAGTACACCTTAGCAAGAGAAGCAAATACGGCTTCCCCGTCTCTTTCTACAACTCGACAAAAACTTCATATAAAAAACCGTTTTATTTACGTAGAAGCTCTCGAGGGAGCCAACTAGTGCTATCTCTGTCGAGAAGTTCTCCCGATGACAGTCCTGTATATAAAATGAATATTTTCGTTGACTGTACATGGTTAAAAAGAGGTATATATATGAGATTTATCTATAAACATTGGCAAATTCAACTCTAGTATAGAAATCGATTTAAGACTACCAACGAACCTGATGCGGCTGCTATTGAATTTGTCTTTTGAATGATTATAGGTCTACGGCAAGACCTACAATAGTTCATAGTATAAGGACTATGGTAAAAGCACTGTAAATATTTTTCGTTACAAAAATTTAGTAGAAAGTAAACGAAGTGAAATGACTGTGTAGTCTATGATTGCTGGTAATTTTCCAAAGAAGCAAAAAAAATTACAAAAATTATTGTTTGGGATTAATTTAATCAAAATATGATTCTTACAATTTTGCGTTTGTTGTTTTCTTTTATTCACTTTATGATTTAGTATGGACAAAAACCAGAAATAAACGGAAAAAATGGATTTATTTAATAACGAAAGCAAAAAATATTTGGTTGATTTTAATCACTCTGTTCATTTTCATTTCCCTTATATTTAGTTTGATTATAAAAAGGAAGACTAGAGGGTCTTAATTATATATATATGTTAGATCACCAATCTTAACATTTCCTTTTTTAATCAGATCAAACACATTGCCTTTTTTTATATAACTATTTTTACGTGTCGAAAAATTCCTTTTTAGAAAAATGTTTCTATCTTCAAACGCCCCCTATAAATAAAATATAATCTTATATATTTACGTATATTTATTATTTGGCCGCCGCAATCACTGTCCCCTCAGGTTTGACAACGTATCAGTTGTTGTGAAAGCTACTCTCTTCGTTTGGTTTGAATAAGTACGCAGACATGACACGAACTGTTAAAGCTGGTTTTAATCTTTCTTCTTTTACATATTGTATCGTTCCCTTAACTTTTACTGTAAATATTCTATCGGAGATCTGTTTAGTGTCTTCGTAGGATCTACTATAAGGGTTTTCCAAAGGCTTTTTAACGGGGCTTGCCTTTATTTATACATGGCTGCATGAATACAATTTTTTGTGTATAAACATATTTTTGTTGGTATGGTGTAATACCAACTATGCACGAATTTGGTGCATGTGTAATCGAAAATTGTTTGTAAATTCTTTTGGATTGTGTATTGTTTCCATACCTGTGTCAAAGAAATCGCCAGGCAATCTAATTGTTTTACCATTACTATTATTACTATTTCTGCTGCTGAAGCTCCTAAGTCTTCTCTGTCGCATGTTCTCAAACCTAACAAAACTGTTGGTAGCTGAGTTAGTCATGCTGAAGTTAAACATCAAAACTGTTTTTAATGAGCGGTACCACCTTTCTATCATTTCCTTTGATTCTTGGTGGTAAGGCGTTCTCCTTATCCGCTCCGCTCCTATTAATTTTGCCATTAATACAAACAGTGCCGGTTCGAATTGTGTGCCCTGATCTGTTGTACTCGTTTTAAATTATCCAAACCTGCTTATCCAGGTGCTATAAAATTTCTGCCACCGTTTCGGCTGAGATATCTTTCAGGGATAAAATTTCTGTCCAACGACTAAAACGATCAATCATTATTAAACCATACCTGGCACCTTTGCAATCTAGTCGATGTGTATCAGCTATTGAAAAATTGTAAGGAGATAGTTGATTATGCCTTGTTATCTTGCATTTTTGACAATCTGAACAATCTCATACCCATTGTGAAACATCTTTTTTCATTGAAGGCCATACGTATATGACTGCCCTATACGTGAACAATATTTGTCGTGAAATGTGCAATATATGATAAGTGCCGTAATTGCCTTAGTTGCATAATTGGCGATGCGTTGTCCTACTTTTGCAGAAAAGCATAAATGAGGGGCTTGTGGTCAGTTCTAATAACAAAATGTCTTACTTCTAAAATATGTCTAAAACGTTTAACTGTACTGTACAGTACAATACAGTACTGAATACAGTAAAATACACTGCCAACAGTTCTCTATCATAGACGCTGTACTTGTACTGTGCTGTCTTTAGTGCTTTCGGATCTACTAATTCGATTGTAACCGCATTAGCTGCATTGGCCGCCCTACTCGTGCCTTTCTTCAAATGGACAACAACTTTTGAATAAAGGGCCCTTGACTTTTATGAATATTAATGCCTTCTGCCGGAACAAGCGGAAAAATATTCTAAAGAGCTAAAATAAATCATCATAAAACACAAGTAACAATTTTATCGTTGGTCGGAATCGATGCTTAAATACCCCACACCTCTTTGCTTAACTTGAATATAATCAAATAAGGAAATTACATATATACATTACATTACATTATAATTACATATAAATTACATATATTAAAATAATTGTAATTTCTTAATTATTTGAAACCTTTTTTATATGAGAAGAGATTCAAAAAATGGACCTTTCTGGATCAAATTTGGTAGGTATAATATTATTGCCAAAATAAAAACAACCAATTTTCGCTAAAATATATTCAAAATTACATTTTTTGTCCACATAATGAGTTTTTTCGACAAAGGCATTATTTGGGAAGTGGTCGTTATAATGGATCATTATGAAACAAATATGGCACACATATTTATTAAGATAAAATATAATTTAGCGCCAATTAAAAAAAGAAAATTACTAGAAATTTTGATTTTTTCCATATAAAGACTCTTTTTAAAAAAGCCGGTGGGAAGTAATCAATATTGATGAGAATCTACAAACAAATATATTTTGGAAAGGGAAGTAAATAGATCATTTATGTCCAAGTGGCTTGCTTTTGAAAGAAGTTTTCAAAATAAAAGATATTTACCTATATTAAATATTTTGTTCCATTTTTTTAAAAATTTGATACACTGATATAACTAAAGTTTTAATTCTCTTGTTTACCTTTCACTAAAACTAGCTATCTGTAAATGACGTGCGTGTAGATTTTTGTGTCTTCATAGGATGTGATGAAAAATTTATATTTTTGAAACAAACTTGCCAAAACTCTTATTACTGAGCAGAGAGTGATGGCCTGATACGGAATGATAGACAATTTCTACATTTGGTAATGGCACTTTTAAGGTTTTTGAATTGTTATAAAAACTAATTGATTAAACTAAAGAAACTTAATTTTTAGATTGAATGGATCTGCACTAACTTATAATAACTTGTACCACTAGTGATGTAGAGTATAAAAACATAGGAAAGTGAAAATATGATATTGTGTCATTTCAAGTAGGCGTAGCCAATTTGAATGATTTTAGGACAGCTGTTGGAGATGTTTTTAACACTTGTACAAAATTTTAATTTTCTATCTTTTGCAATGAGTAAAATACCACTAAATTTTGATTAAAAACGGAGGTATTTTTAGTTGACGTTGCACTGTGGGTGTGTTGTTTGGCCGACTGTGCCTTTTTTTAATTCCAACCTGCCTGCAGAATTTCTAATGCTTTTGCAAATGTGATATTGATATACACGTTTTCGCGATTAGGAGAATAGTAACTACACATGGCCAGATGGATTGTTATGCAGATTTGAATCGATTTAGAAATTGCTGCTGACCAAGAATAATATATATATATATATATATATATATATATATATATATATACATTGTATTGTATTGTATATACTGTAGGGTCTAATGACTCTTACTTTTGGGTATTACTAACTTAATGACCAAACGAATATCAACCACTGGGTAGTTGGTGCAACAAATATTAACTTTTTCTAATACATATTGTTTAATAGCATATTAGAAAGAAGCGTCATTATCAAAGTAGAATTTAAAATCATTTTAATTATGAATTTCTGTGAGTTTCGTTTTTCCACAAAAGTTTGACCTTTCAAATTCAAATTTTTAAACGTTGATCTCTGAATATTTGTATAAATAATTCATATAGGACCTAAATTACCAAAAATTTATCATATCTTATATCTCATTACATAAAATAAACTATGAACGGGTGTGGCGAGGGGATGAGATTCAAGATTTTCATCTAAGTTAAACATTATTTACTTATTTTTATAATTTGCTCCATCATTAATAAAAACGATTCTTCTACTTATTATCTGCGTCTTTGTAGTTCCATTGTTGTCTTCTTGTATTAGTATTATTAAACCTCTTCAAATATACCAGAAGTAAATGGAAATACACTGAACCGAACTGAGACGAACTGAACTAAAATTAACTGAATTGAGCACAGTTACAGTTATGACAACTATAGTTTTTCTTATGTAATACTTGGAATAAATTTTTAAACAACGTATTTAAACAAACAAACATAACTACTGTTGTTATTGTTGCCCCTTCTTTAGTCCTGATAAAATTTATATAATACATTTAATATAATTTCATTTTTTGTGTTTTCTTTTTTTTTATAATTAAGAAACATAACTTTATTAAAATTATTACTATTACGCCAAAGAAAAATGGAATATCTACAGAAATGAACTCTAAAATTGGAGAAAGAACTTTAATCAGAAATATTTCATTGCTTTTATTATTATTTTTGTTTATTATTTGTCTTTTTAATATAAAACCTGTAAAAAATTGTCAAAAAACATAAAGAAATTTAATATTTTTCTAAAATGCAATTTAATCAATTGGTTTAATTTATTTTACTTTAATTTATATTATTACTATATATTATTATTTTTTTATAATTTTATTTAATTTTTCAAACCTAATTAAATTAAATCTAATTTAATTTAGATTCAATTTAATTAAATCTAAATTAAATTAATTTAAATTAAATATAATTTAATTTATTTTATGTATATTTATTTAGTTATTTATTCATTAGTTACATAATAATCTTAAACAACTAATACGGAGAAAAACACAAATAACATTCTTATGTTATAAAAGTAACAACAATAGTAACAAAACCGAAAAGAACAAAAACAAAAAAGCAATAACAACAACCAAAATAAAAAAACACAAAAACATACTAAAAAAATATCAATAAGCTTATATATGCGGCACATATAATGGTACAAAATATGAACCTTGATAGGCCAATTAAGCTAATGAAAGCGCATGAAGTATACGCACATAATCAAGAGCGTGATCACAGAAATGAGAAATATGTTTTTACACTTATGCGTATTTACAAATGGTACAATCTGGCAACTATTGGTGTAACAAAACATACTTGATATAATTTAACGAGTCAATAGACGAGTCGAACAAATGAAAATGTGTAACTTACACAATACACGGAAAGGATTATAGAGTTGGTAGTTGGCACGACATTGTAGCAGCTTTATAGGTACATAATGCCTAGAAAATCTTGCGGGAGTATGATATGAAATGCCCTTTAGCAATGTCGGCGGGGAAATATCGTTTTGTATCAATTTTACCATAAAAATAACGGACCACATATCACGAGGCTTAGACAGAGTGGGCAAATTGAGTAGCTTTAGACGACTTTCTTACGAAGGCATCGAAACATATGGGTCTTCGAATTTTTTAGCCCACCTCTTTACGAAGCCCAGTATTGATTTCGCTTTATTCACTGAGTACTCAATATGCAAATGAAATCTAAGTTTTAAATCAAATGTAACCCCTAAATCCTTATAAGTGATTATATTTTCTAATTCATGACCGTTTATGCAATAACATGTAGGGAATAAAAAAGTACGACCAAACGATAACTTCTTGCATTTCTTCAGGCTCAACGACATGTCATTGCAAAACACCACTCGTGCAGTCGCTCAAGGTCATCCTGAAATAAACAAGAATCCTCTATGGAGTTAAGAGTTAAAAATAAGTTAACATCATCTGCATACAATAAAACACGAGCTCAGTTGACAAATTCGGGGGTATCGTTAACAAAGACAGCAAACAGTAGTAGACCTAAATGACTGCCCTGTGGAACCCCTGAAGTAACTAATATTTCATGTGAAAGTGTACCATTAAACAGCACCCTCTGCCACCGACCAGTCAAGTAGTTTGAGAACCAATATACAAGTGTGTGCGGGAACCCAAGCCGATATATTTTGTAAATTAATAAAGTATGTGAAACTTTATCAAAGGCCTTTGGGAAATTAATATAAATTACATCGGTTTGCTTCTGATCACAGAATCCATTGAAAATTACACTAGACAATTCTAACAGATTTGACACCGTAGATTTACTCTTAACAAAGCCATGTTGATAGGGTGATAAAACCGACCTTATAGAGAACGTTAAGTGCTCCGTAATATTTTTGGAAGCACACTAATCTTTATAAAACTTCTATAGTTCAAAACAGAGTATCTGGACCACTTTTATATAAGGAGCTAATGAAACTGGTTTTTTATATCGAGAAATACGCCGTTATTTAAGCAAGTATTGAAAATTCTTGTTAGAGGAACACTTAGTAATTCGGCACAGTGCTTAATCATACAGGGGGGAATCCCATCTGGACTAGGTACCCAGGAAAATTTCATTTACAGAAAACGAAACAGAAAGAAATATATCAAATGACGGTATAGGGTATGGATAATTGTCGTGTAATACAGGCGAACTCAAATAAGACATTTCAACGAAACTTGCAAAGAAATTTGAAATTACCTTTGGACAAGATGATTCAACATTATCCAGCTCCATGATAGAAGAAAAGCCTTTAGTTTTTCGTTTAGAATTTAAGAATTTTTAAAAATTTCGTGGATCAGTCAACAATTTAGTTCTCATAACTTGAATGTAATCCGAATAAACTTTCACTTTGAGTGTATTGAATTCACGCCTACCCTTTAAGTAAATAGTGTAGTCAATAAGCCACTAAGCTTATACTTTTTAAATAATCTATTTTTTTTATTCCGGATGCAATGTAAATGTTTATTAAACCATACTGGACAATCAGACGACGAAAACATAGTTTTAAGTGGAACCGCTAATGATATAGCAGCAAACATAATGCTGTACAAATCAGACAAAGTTTTCAATCAATTGTCGACATAAGAGATTTAGGCTTACAATAATCAGTTTTGCCAAAAGTAAATTTTTTAGACGGTCTATATTCTATGACTACGTTATGTATAAATAGATTATTTAAAGTTAATAACAAGGTAGGGTGATGCACATCCTCCGGAAGCACAAAGGGCTCGTCGCGACACACTCACGTTGGTATGATTACAAAAAATAAGGTCCAATAACCAATAATTCATTTTCATATAACAAGTATGTTTATATGAAAATGAATAAAAGCGCTCTACTCAATAATAAATTAACAAATATTTTGAATATTGTATTAGCATTGAATTATCGTTCACTATGACGAAAATATCTTCTTTTCTTTCACTTTGTTCTTTTTGTTTTTCTTTCTTAAATTTACAAAACAATACATTTTCAAACATTTTCTTTAGTCCTTATTAGACAGTTTATATAATAATATGTTTTTTATGTATATATATTTACATATGTAATAAAAATTTACATATAAATTTTATACATATATATATATATATATATATATATATATATTTCATAAAAAATAAAAAATTATACTTCTTATTGGATTTTTGCACACTTTTATCTGGAAATATTCTTTCTACATAAGGCAGATCTATCATCTAATGCATACCATGCAGCAGCCGTATCAGGTAAATGAATGCCTGTTGCTCCACCGCTACCAGCCCAATTAGATCGAGATATTGGCTGCAAAGGTTAGACGGGCGATTCAGCAGTTGGTCGAGACATTCCATAAGCAACATCTATAGCTCCAATGAAAGCACTTGGGTGTGCATTTCCAAGAGCTCTTAAGTACACAAACGCCAGTGCAAAGCAATGGCCTCGCTTCTCGATGGAGGTAGCTGCATTCAACACGAACAATGGTACCTACTTCAGTTGGATGTGATTTGGGATATTGTTACCACCATCGCCATTCAGAGAACACCAATTCAACAAATCTCAAATCAAAGCCTTCAATGCTAATTGGTGAAACGGTCTCACTCTATATAGCGCACTTGAATTTCAATTTTTAAACGTGCGGTAGCGCTACCAGCATCACACGGGGCAACTAGTCATATATTCCATTGCACTACAATCTAACCAAAACAACAACAATAATCATTCTATAAATCCAAATATATTTATTTATACAACATTTAATTCACAAAAAAAAAACTATAAAAAATATATCTTTTTAAACATATGCCACCCGAAATGCAAATACAAATATGCAAAAGTGAACACTGAATGAAATTTCCTTCGCATTTCGTGTATTTATAGCATTTTATTTGTGAAATTTTCAACCATTTAATTGACAATAAATGCAAACGCATGTTTTTGAATTATTTGCTTAGCAAAAAAAGAGAAAATTAATTAGAGTGTTTAAATAATTTAAGATGTTTCTTAAAGTGTAAAGTACTTTACCATATTCATCGTGATATGGTAATTGTCTTGGATAAACTACAATGGTAAGTATGATGGCAGAAATGTTTCTTTATAGATTATGCCTTAGGCGGAAGTAATGAAGTAATCAGTATTCATGAGAATCTATTATCAAATAAGTTTCCAACGGGCAAGTAAATGGATCATTTATGTCCAAGTGGCTTGGTTTTAAAAGGAGTTTTCACAATTAAAGATATTTATTTATCCATAAGAAATATTTTGTTCCATTTTTTTAAAAATTTGACACACTGATATAACTAAAGTTTTGATTCTCTTGTTTTTCTTTCACTAAAAATAGCTATCTGTAAATGGTGTGCCTCTAGGTTTGTGTGTCTGCATAGGATATGAAGTGGAACGTATATCTTTGAAACAATTTTACCGAAATTCTTTATGCTGAACAACCAGTAATGGTCTGATACGGAATAATGGATAATTTAAAAATTTAGTACTAACACCTTTAAAAGCTGTAAACTGCTTACAAACTCATGGAATAAACTAAAAAGAACTTCATTTTTAGAGTGGATGAAACTGCTACATTTTCATAGGATTTTTAATATTCAAGTTTAGTCTTGACAGAATAATGATAATAATGTGTGGGCGCTTCCTGCATTGTTTGTTGTATGGACTTCTTACATTCTGTCCGACAGATTGTAAAATGTGCATTCAGAGAGATTAATTTGTCTAGAATTTGGAGGTTTGAATAATTTGGCGAGTGTAAAATTAAAATCAAATTCATAGTGCAGACTATGTGATTAACATTAAGGGATTTCTTGCTATATAATATAATAGAAGAATACTTAATCTTGTAGGAGATTAAAGACATAATTCTTGTAAGGTTATTGAGTATTGTTTGCAAATGGCGCGGTAAGCAAACACTTACTCTCATATATTGAAGTTAAGTTGGCACTTGAACTACACTAACTGATGAGGGAGGTTACTGTGTACAACTACTTCTCGTGTAAGAAGATCAGACTAGTACTTGAAGTAGACTAATCATTGCGAAGGTAGTTATTTGATTACCTTCTTGTATTGAGATCAGGCTAGCACTTTAACTAGACTGACCAATTAGAAGTTTTTCTATGACTCTTAAGGCACTTTTACTTCAGTAGTCTTGACGAGGTTTTGGAAATTAAAACACAATAAGCGATTACACGACTCAATGTGGTAGCAAATGAGTGATTTTCTTTATTGATTTTATAACTTATATACTAATTTTCATATCCTAAATTCAAATGGTGTGTATATGTATAAAATGTTACATTAAATTATGTGGTGTATTGCCAGCATAGTTTTTAGAACAAAGACACATTGCAAGTAGCAAATTACCGTACAATAAAAGAAATATGTAATTACATTAAATCATAATCTAATTTGACAGTCTTTAGATGATACAGGAATGTGTGTAAAAGAAATGTAACACCGTATTACAAATATGTGCCCCGAATATTGTCAGCAGAATTTGAAAGGTAAGCCATTTAAACGATGTGATTGAGTCATGAGAACAAGAAATTAATAATATTGCAAGGTCCGCGATAGTATAGGAATAAAATAAAATAAATGAAAAGAAGACGAAAATGCAGAATAGTAATAAACAAAATTTATTTTTAAGATTCTGATATGAGACTTGACAGTTTCGTAAAAAAAACTTAATACTATAAAAACAAATTTTGCATTATTTAAAATGGTATGAATATATAATAATAATATAAATATATAAATAAATAATATTAATTACTTGTTTTATGGTTAAGCTTTTATTTTGTTATTAAAAAACTGTAACAGACTCTGAATTGTAATATCATAGTGTGTGGGTAGTGGGAATCCAAGATTTGACTCCGGCCAAACATTATTTTCTTACTTGTTTTTGTTCTTACTATTTTTCTTGGTTTTGTAATTAAGTTTAGATTTCTTAAGCATTTAATGTATGACAGTTGTCATTTAGATTTGTTAATAAAGTTTAGAAAATTTATAGAACGATTTTTACATTGCAATGTAATATCTAAATGTCCCTTTACGGCCACTTCCCTTGTTTTCTTGTCCTATGTCTACGAAATACATCTTTATACGACACTTTTGTTGTTTCTTGCATTGAATACTATTGGATACTTTCAAATAAAAAATAAAAACAATGCGATAAAAATCAAAGTTAACCTATTGTGATGTTTCAATAAAATTAAATAAAAAAGACATATAAAAATAATTAAATATAATTGTTTAAATTTTTTTATCGATATCGTATCCTTATTCGTTCTCCGAAAGAATAATATTTTCATTATATAGTCAATGACCTTACAAGAACTAAGTCTTTAATATCCTAAAAAATTAAGTAATCTTGAATTCTTCCATTAAAATATTTAGTAAGATTTCAGTCTGCGCTATGAATTTGATTTTAATTTTACACTCGCCAAATTATTCAAACCTCCAAATTCTAGACAAATTAATCTCTCTGAATGCACATTTTACAATCTGTCGGACAGAATGTAAGAAGTCCATACAACAAACAATGCAGGAAGCGCCCACACATTATTATCATTATTCTGTCAAGACTAAACTTGAATATTAAAAATCCTATGAAAATGTAGCAGTTTCATCCACTCTAAAAATGAAGTTCTTTTTAGTTTATTCCATGAGTTTGTAAGCAGTTTACAGCTTTTAAAGGTGTTAGTACTAAATTTTTAAATTATCCATTATTCCGTATCAGACCATTACTGGTTGTTCAGCATAAAGAATTTCGGTAAAATTGTTTCAAAGATATACGTTCCACTTCATATCCTATGCAGACACACAAACCTAGAGGCACACCATTTACAGATAGCTATTTTTAGTGAAAGAAAAACAAGAGAATCAAAACTTTAGTTATATCAGTGTGTCAAATTTTTAAAAAAATGGAACAAAATATTTCTTATGGATAAATAAATATCTTTAATTGTGAAAACTCCTTTTAAAACCAAGCCACTTGGACATAAATGATCCATTTACTTGCCCGTTGGAAACTTATTTGGTAATAGATTCTCATGAATACCGATTACTTCATCCGTTCATTACTTCCGCCTAAGGCATAATCTATAAAGAAACATTTCTGCCATCATACTTACCATTGTAGTTTATCCAAGACAATTACCATATCACGATGAATATGGTAAAGTACTTTACACTTTAAGAAACATCTTAAATTATTTAAACACTCTAATTAATTTTCTCTTTTTTTACTAAACAAATAATTCAAAAATATGCATTTGCATTTATTTTCCATTAAATGGTTGAAAATTTCACAAATAAAATGCTATAAATATACGAAATGCAAAAAAAAATTTCATTCAGTGTTCAGTTTTGCATATTTGTATTTGCACTTCGGCCTGCATATGTTTATAAAGATATATTTTTTATAAAGTGTTTTTTTTGATGAATTAAATGCTGCATAAATACGTATATTTGGATTTATTGCAATGATTATTGTTGTTGTTTTGGCGCTTGCTTACGTGTGTGATGCAATGGAATATGGGATTAGATGCCCCGTGTGATTGTGGTAGCGATATTGCCCTTTTAAAAATTGAAATACAGGTGCGCCATATTAGGAAGGACCTTTTTACCACTTAGCATTGATGGCTTTGATTTAAGATTTGTTGAACTGGTGTTCTCTGAATGGCGACGGTGGTAAAAATGGCCCAAAAGTATTCACATCTAACTGAAGTAATACCTATTATTTGTATTGAATACAGTTACCTTCACCGAGAAGAAAGCGCATTGCAGCGCACTGGTGTTAGTGTACTTAACAGATACTTCCATTGGAGCCATAGATGTTGGTTATGGAATTTACCGGCTGATTGCTGAAGCGCCTTTCTAACCAGTACAATCAATATCCCTATCTTATTAGGCTGCTAGTGGTGGGGCAATAGGCATTCATTTATCTGTTACGGCTGCTGCATGGTATACATTAGATGGTAGATCTGCCGTATGTAACAAGAGTATCTCCAGATAAAAGTGTACAATGATGCAATAAGGAGTACAATTTTATCAAATTTTCTATGACATATATATATACATATATTTATAAAATTTATAAGTAAATTATTATTATGTATGTAATATATATAGGGAATATATATTTTTAATTTAACTGTCTGAACAAGACTAACGAAAATTTTTTTAAAATATTTTTTTTAGAAAATTAAAAAAGACATAACGAAACAAAAATAACAAAATGGCAGATACGAAAAAGTTTTTGTAATAGTGAACGATAATTCAAAGCTACTATAATTTCCAAAATATTTGTTACTTTATTATTGAGTTGAGCGCTTATATATTCATTTTTACATAAAT
>JAKKIB010000020.1:0-99666 GCA_023089585.1 Melophagus ovinus
AATGACAGAATGGCAGATAATCAGACGGACAGACGGTCAGACGGGCAGACGGACATGATGGAGAGAAATATCTATTTAAAATTTGTGATAATTGATTCCATAGTTAGATCCCCCTCAACGTCCACAAAAACATTAAACAATGTTAGATGGTGAGAGTTTCAGACGGTAAGAAGGACTGAGAAAGTAGAGTAGCAGTAGAGAAAGTGAATGATGTGTAATGCATAAATAAATATTTTAATTAATAACTAAATGTCAGAAGAAGGTAAAAAAGTGGTCTCTATTCTGCGTATTTTAAGAGACGTACCCAACTTGTGCTGTAATAGATTAAGGTCAATCAAACTTTGTTTCTTTTTATCAAATAAATTACAATCATATTTTGAATAAATTTAGAATTATATTTCCATGCAAGTTTGCCATTAAGCTATCAATTGCAAATTGAGAATTATTTTTATGAAAATTTATTAAGTGGAAAAAATTTTAACGTAGACATGAACCGTATTGAAAATAGTTAATAGTTACAATTGATTCGTATTAAAAATAGTAAAAATTTGTAGAACTTTCATTAGTTTTTAGGAAAAAAGGGTAAAATTTGATTCAAATGTGTAAATTTTGTGGTTAGCTCCTTTCATGTCATGCAAAATAATACAATTTTTACTCAAATTCTTAACCATTAACTTAGTGAACGTTTAAAATCGCTTTAAGACACATGAATGTAGATTTTAGAGTATAACAATTTCATTTGATTTAATTTTAGTTGCTTTTACTTTTTCTATCTATCTTTAAAAAAATTTTTGAAATAAATTTCAATTTGTCTAGCTCTGATTATTGGACAACTAACTAACTGTTTGGCTATTTTGTTTGTTGATCTGAATGTTTGCATTAGAGTTAAAGAGAGTGAGAGTGACAGAGTGAGAGAGAAAGAGAGAGAGAGAGAGAGAAAGAGACAGAGAGAGAGAGCATTTTGGGTGGTGAGATTGAGGGGGAGAGAAACAATAACCCTGTCAGTTGAGCTGACATATTACTTTTTTATATGGTGTATGAATAATAATCAAAACAACAACAAAAACAACAACAGCAACAACAACAAAAGCAACAACAACGACAACAGCCACAGCAACGGCAAACATAGAAAAAGGTTATACATATATATGAGATATTTTCATTTTTACGTTAAATTTCAGTTGCCATTTTATTGTTGTTGTTGTTGCTGTTGTTGAATTACGCTGCCATACAGAGCGTTAACAAAAATTTATTATACGAAATGTTATGTTAAATATTGAAGTATCGTTTATGTATGGGAATGGTGAACGTATAGAATTTATATTCTCAAATGGTCAGTCATATTATACAACCAATCCAGAAATCAAAAGGTAAAAAATTGTATACAAAATATATATATATATATATACAGACATACACACACACACACACACACACATACATACAAATGTATGAATGTAACAAAAGTGGGAGAGAAAAAGCAACAGAGAAAGTACAAATCAGCAAAAGTAAAACCGGAAAAATAGTGAAGTGTAAATTTATGTGTATGGAGCGTGAAACATAAGAAGAAGATAATATAGAAGTATGACAAAGATGTGAAAGATGTGAAAGAAGTAAAAGAAAAAAGAAGAGAATTGACAATTATAATGCTGTCGTTTTTATTATGCCATGACATCATATGATGTTATTGTTATTGTTATTGTTATTGCTAATGTTAATGTTTTCCGTATTATTGTTGAGGTTGTTACATTAAGTTTGACTTGGTACTGGTTGCATGCTATAATTAAGGTAATTACAGTTTAATTGCACCACTTAATATGCTCACATCGACACAAATATATGCCTGCACACATACGCACACACACCCACACACCCATACACATTCATCATATTCAAAAAAGCAAGTAGAGTGCTAAGTATTTACAGAGAGCAAAATAAGGAAAGAAAATTTTAGTGGCAACAATAAAACAGTTGAACCATCAAAATAATATTAAATAATACTTTGAATGTTAGCGTAAGATTGAAAGAGAGAAAGACAAAGAGAGAGAGAGAGAGAGAGAGAAAGATGAATAGACATATAGAGCACTTTGTTAACATCATCATTTTTATTCATTTCATATTTTTTATGACTTACATTGATTAAACTTTATTCCCAATTAAATTACGCAAACTCTGCGTAAAAGGATAAATTTCGAATTTTTAAAGTTTCATCTTTACTCTATGATCATTGATTGACTGGCATCAGAAATGGCTAAACCAAAAAATTTTCTTTTGTATTCTCATTCTAAAGCTAAAAACTGAAACTTGTATGATTTTCAAACATAACTTTTCCATTATGGTCCATAATTTCAATTCATTATCAGCTGTTTATATCCTAAACTTAAAATGATATTCGGGTTTGAAATAGATGCAGATTTTTATCATACCAACTGAATTAGGATCATAGTTTGCTTTCTGATAATTTCAAAGTAGATAGAATCAGGCCACTATTGCGATTAACACGATATGACACAACACGGCCTTATGTTAAAAAAAAAAGTCTTACATGGACAAAGTTTTTCATTTAAGTTTCAATATTTCTTAAAGAATATCCGAGTTATTCAATATTTTAGTATACGACATTAGTAGGGCAAATTTGAATTGGATCAGTTCATTTTTTAGATTCTTTTGCATAAAATAAATGGTATTCAGTAAGTATTTTACATGCATACCTGCCGTGAAGGCTTAACTGCATGGTACACAATTGTACAATGAGCGCTAGCCTTGGTAATCATTTATACATGGTACCTGTTACAGTCACGACTAGCTTCCACTTTAAAGCCTGTATTGCACCTTATATACAAAGTTTAACCTTTGGCATCCAGGTTCGAAGCCTTCCTATTACTCCTTGGCTTAGATTAGCTTAGCCCAATAAGCCTACCCAGTTAGACATTTTATTCGGAAAATGGCACCCTGCACGACAAGCATATATATGCTTGAACGAGCGACGCCCGTGATGTGAGCACCACAGCCCCCACGAAGCCAATTTCAATATCACCACAATGGGCATATTAAAACTGGTGATCCCGTGGTGCCAAATTAAATCTTTGGACGGATCTCGTGACTCACGATGAACTCTGATGGCCGGCAACACCAACGACCATCTTATGAGCCACTCCCAGTTGACCAGGTGCTTCTCGGAACTGGTTGCCACCAAAATATCATCCATATTAAAATGTTATGGAATATTTTATAATCGACGCCAAGCGATTATAAGATTTTTACAAGACGCTTTTATTTTTCCGTTACATGGAAAAGTAGATATTATTTTTCCCGAGTGAATTCCATTTCGCCATCCGCGTAACGGACTTGATTTGTTCTGTAGTCGAGTATCTAATTCAAATGACTTTGCATTGAATTATAACTTTTTAGTCTATAAAGTTTCGAAGTTTTTTCTGTCATTTCAAAAAAAAACATTTCATGTTTATTTTTCTACAAGAGTCATTTTGTATAAAATTAATTTTTGTGTGCCTTGAATTTTATTTGTTATTTGTTGTTTAAAAAATATATTCGGGACTATTTTTTTAATTTTTCGTATAGTTTTTAAATTTGAAATTTGCTCAATTGCGCATTTCTTTGTTGGTAATTTGTTTATTTTATTTTTTTTTTTTTTAGATAAAGTAAGTTTCATTATTTTTTGCACGTGAAAATTTGCAATTATTATCAAGATAGTTCAATCATTTCTTAAATAGAATGATGTACCCGATGGAAGGTAATAATGAACATGTAAATAGAGCTACAGAGCCATCTGCCATTGAAAATCAATATAAATGTGTCTCAACGGCACCGAATATGCACCGAAGTGCTCCTACCGAGGCGAGTAAAAAGAACCTTAAGCGTAGGGCTTCTCTCCCCATTGAACCACGCGAGGCGAAAAGGAAACCATCAAACGCTCATGGTAAACTTGTTTAAAATTTTCTTATAAAAATTATTTAATTTCACACTGATTTCATCAATAGATGCAGTATTGTAAAATGGGCTTTATAGCGTTATGTGAGTGACTTAGATGGGTAATTTCTGTGTGTACAAAATTAAAGAATATTTTAAAAAAAATTTTTATAATTATGCAAAAGGGTTAACCCAGAAACTCTTGTTAATTGTTTTTGTAAATTTATTTCTATTAAGATTTTTATCAAATTAATCAAAATAAATTTAACAAAATTAACTGGGAATTCATTGGCTTCTGGCTTTTTAGTTTTACTCTAGAATAATGTGCATCTGAGGTGGGTTACTGATTGACAAACTCGATATTTAGAACCATTTTTCTATTCACTTTTAATTTTCTGTGCTTGTTGTCATATTTGCCGTATTTTTTGTGGGTCATAATTTGAATCGCAACAGCGACGCTTTAACGCGTCGTAAATGCGATAAATAGTATTGATCTAATAATCTCACTGAAGTACACACTTCAGTGAGATTATTGAATTAAGAAAATTTTCTGAGTCTTCACAAAGCAAAGCTCCTCCAGCGTATCCTAAGATCAACTCTTGTGTGCTACTTAGGACATCTCGTGACACAAAAAGGCAAATCTTTGGATAACAATTGGAAATGATCAGTGCATGCCCATGTCTTGCCTTTACAAAAAGCATTGTTAAGCTCATGCAAAGCAACTTGTCTTAAAGACCGACGTAAGTGACAGCACCGCAAAAGAAAAGATTGCTTAGTCAAATTGTAAAGCATTAAGATGATGAGCTCTTATTTCGAGAAGTTCACTCTCATCATCAATCATCTCTCACTAAAAGGGTAAAATCATTTTCAGTTTATCAATAGTTTTAGTCTTTACTTTAAAATTTTCTTTCAATACACTTTCAGCTCCAATTACAGTTTTCCTTTCAGTTTCAGTTTCAGTTTCAGATTTATGCAAACAATTCCTGAACGTTAAGGTATTTTCTTTTGTTTGGTCCTTTGTATTCATGTATGTGTGCCTATGTTTTTAGAATTTCTTCATCTTATCCATATTATCCGTGTTATCCACATTATCAACTTTATCCATATAGATAATATGGATATATTATCTTTTCTTTATTTAAATAAATTATGAAAAAAAGGAATATCTTTATTAATTGATTTTGAGTTCAATGGAAATGAACTAAATCGAATTGTGGTATTTCAAGGAGTTTCTATAGGTATGCACTGGGTTTTATGTTGTTTCCATTTTGTTTTTATTGTTAATTTTAGGAAATTTTTTCGGAATCAAAATTTTCTTTGAAAATATAGTTTTCAGAAAATTCTGAGTATAAATAAAAGAAAAGTGAAATCAATGCAATAAGAGGTTGATGAAATGAGGCAGGAAAAGGTACAAAATATAGAGAGAGCAAGAAAGCTACGAAAAAAAGAGATATAACAACAAACATTCAAATTCATATAAATGTAAATACAATTTTTGTTTTATGATTTTTTACTTATTTTCTTCTTTGTTTTTTATTTCTCTCAAATTATTATTGGATAGCAGAATGGAATCAGTGTCAGAGAAACCACACAATGAACGAGACAAAATGAAATGAAATGGGAAAATGTTATAATGTACTTAAGTTTATATTTCTCTGTTTATCTTCTTAATTAGTGGCAAGATTTTGCTGCTACTACTAAAATGCTAACAAAACAATCAGTCAGTGAAACCCATAAAGAAATATTAACCAACTGAAACTGAAAATATACAGACACACAACATGCATACAACACTCACAGGCAGACAAACGAATGGATGGATGGATGGATGGATGGATGGTTGGATGGATGGATGGATAGATGGATAGGCAGACATATAAATAAAATAGTCGAAATAATCCGTTTTGATTAGAGCAAGAGGAAAGTATGTTAAGGAATGAACAAAAACGATGAAGTAGTCGGAGCAGGAAGATGATAAAGTTTAGATTTGTAAATGCCATAAGTAGCAAACTGTTGGAGAAATTTAATGAAAAAGAATGAGCTAGCGTATTAGTGATACCGATTGAGCCACAGTTAGAGACAAAAGTAAGAGGGTTCCAGAATAATACGTTTATTAAAAATGCTTTATATTTCTTTATGAGTGTCCGTGCGAGTGCGGGTGCTGGTGCGGGTACTGGTGCATATATAAGATTTTGTTTATTCAGTTATCTTTACCCTCTTCCTCTTCGGCTTCTTCTTCTTCTATTACTATCATGTGTTTTTCACACTCTTTAGTAAAACTCTTCATTTATACCCGATACCATTCATGGTATAAAAAGTTTGTACAAATGTATGTAATATCCAGAAAGTGTAACTTAAAATGTTGTTGAAAGATTTAGAAATACTTTCTCGATTCGATTTAAATCCGTTGCCTTCAAATTGTAGAAACATTTTGATAAAATAATAAATATAAATAAATATAACCGATATTGCAGTTTAATAAAATTGGAATATTTTTGTGATTATTCTTCAATAAAAAAACCAACAAGATAACCCGATTTGAATATGGATAATATTGGATAATTTTTAAAATCAATCCAACGTATAACGCCTCATTTTTAGAAAAATCGTTATATGAGATATATTTGCAATTTTACATAATTTTTAATGAAAATCGGTTCGTATTACTTATTTGATATATTAAATCACTAACCCAAATATAGTTCAAATTGGTATATTTTTGTGACCCATCTCTTAATAATGCAATTTTTAACTTGAAGCATTTAAATTTTTTTTTTTATACGTTAACTTAAGTCTTTTCCCAGAATGTTTGATAATCTTGAGAAGAGTGAATGTAGCGCATTTAAAAAATGACATTAACCGATTATATCATTTCTATTTGTTTTGTTGTTGTTGTATCTTCGCTGTAATCAAATAATGATTCAAATATTTTAGGATTCATTTCATTTCATTTCCTGCAAAAGTTGCTAACAATTTTCAACATTTGTTTATATATTTAGTTATGTATATATGTATGTGCGTATGTGATTTACTTACTTACGATGTCTATGGGGAGTAAAATTGTGAGAGAGAGAGAGAGAGAGAGAGAGAGAGAGAGAGAGAGAGAGTGAAATATATACAAATATATAAAATAATAATAAGAAGGAAAATTTCTTCTTTATGACAATAAGTCGACCAAAAATTAAATACGGAAAAAAACTAATACTAGAAAGAACAACAACAACAACAATAACAAATTATATAAATATGCAACACTTTTATGTAATAAGAAATTCGTTGTATTAACTGTGCGTGTATATCTATGTGTGCGTAAATATTTCTATAAAATATTCTATTGTACTTTTACTTATTATTGTTATAGTTGTTGTTGTATAAATATATATATATATTAATATATTGACTTTAAAGGTTAAGGTTATTATGCAAAAGTTGAACAATTATACGTTTATCTTTTATCATTATTTTGCTTTTGTTATATGCCGTTTTTTTGTTGTTGTAGTTGTTTTTTTACTTTTATTTTTTTTCATTAAATAGTACAAGTAATAAAAATTGACATTTTATATACTCGACTCAGTTAGCGTTCAACGAAACTCAACTAAATTCAACTCAACACAAAATTAACTCAACTCAAACTATTTGGACAAGACTCGTTTCTTCTTCTTCACTGGATTCATTTTGTATTTGCCTATTTTCTCTTCTCTACAATGAAATAATTTGTCATCATGTCATATAATTTATAGCAGTTAGCAGGATACAAATAGATAGAGAGAGAATTAGGGAGAATGAGAGAGAAAGAGAGATAAAGAAAAATAGAAAAAATTTTATTATGCTGAAATTCAGATTATATTTGATTAAAATCTCACTATTTTCTATTTAACTAGCAATTAAATTTGTATAACGAAATTCCCACACATACACAGACGTATGAGACATTCAGACAAGCTCTCATACATACATATATATATATATTACATTTAAATAGAGAGTCTCTTCCATTGCTATAAATATGTATATAAAAAAGCCTTTAACAATATTAATTGAAAACAAAAATGATAATAATGATAATAAGAAGGCAAAATATTAAGAAAATTTTAATGCTTATAATTTTACATATAAAATATAAGGATATATATAGAAAGTATAATCATATATATATATATATTTGGAAAAGGAAATTTTCAGAATCCTTGATTTGAGAATAACTTAGTACGACTTTGTTGAAGTCATTTCATTTTCATTCATCATTTTAAGTGTAATGAATTAAACATTTTCATAGATAGATAAATTTTTTTTCAAAGTATTCAATACACAGCATAATTAATTTTAAATTGTCTACATTATCTGTCTATATGTCCATCTTTATGTTAGTCTGTCTGTTAATAAAAATTTTTGGCTATCACCAAAACTTAATATATTCAGTTAGAAAATGTCCAATAATATGACGACTTCTTGTTTATGGTTTCATAAAGAAATTAAAATAAATTAATTACTTTGAAATAGCATTGAGATTTATTTGACTAAAAATTTTATAATGCATTTTTACAATTAAACGAAATACTTAATAAAATTCACTTGTAATTTTACGCACATTCAGTTAATGATTTTACATAAATTTTGATAAATTTTATATGCTCAAAATGTAATAGAGAAAATTCACTGATAATTTCTAAATATAATTGCACAATTTTTTTCTGTTTAAAACTAAAAATTAAAAAAATAGTACAAAAAAAAAAGCCAAACATTGTGATCGAACATAATGAAATAAGTGATTGTTGCATGGACATTTAAAAATTATGTTACAATTAAACAAAATGTAATGATTTAATGAACGACAAATTTAAGTTTTACCAATTTGATAAAATCAGAATTTCTCGTGCTAACTTTTAATTTAGTATTTAATCCAAAATGATAATTTTTTATGAAAGTTAAATGAAATGTTCAACAAAAAAAAAATAATAATAATAATGAAGAATTAAGCATTAGTTTAGTTTAGAACGACGTTTGTTATTTTAGCGCGACCTAGAGCAGAGTTAGTGTCTGTATAGATATGTATATATATTTAAAGAATGATTGGACGAATAAGGGAATGGATATACTTATTAAAGAATTTTGTACAAGATATAAAGTGCAAAGATGACAGGGAAACAAAGATGATAACCAAATATTATCATTAGGAAAATATCCTCAAATGACATTCTTCTAATATTCTCTACGGGTTTTATGGTGGGGTTGGGTCTCGATAAAAAATCCCTCGATGCTGGTTCATTTGTTTTTGCATTTGTTGATTGTTCCGCAACTGGTGCATTCATTGTCGAATGTTCTGCAACTGGTGCATTTATTACCGAATATGTTGCACGTGATAAATTTTTTGTCGAATTTTGCACGCGTGATGGATTTATTGTCGAATATTGCACACGTGATGAATTTTTTATCGAACGTTTCACAATTGTAGAGTATTTTTCACCTGAGGAATGCTGTATATTTGAGGAATGCTTCGCATTTGAGTAATGCGTCGCATCTGAGTAATGCTTCGCGCTTCTACTATGTTTCGCACATAATGAATGTCTCATGCACGAGCAATATCTGGCATTAAGTGAATGTCTCGCACATGAACAATATCTGGCACATGAACAATGTCTCGTACATGACGAATGTTTAGCACATGGGAAATATCTAGGGCTGCATGAATACTTCGCACACGGAGAATATTTTGCGCATGAAAAATATCTGGGATTGTGTGAATATTTTACACATGACGAAAGTTTTGCACATGAGTAATGTCTTGAACTGCACGAACATGAGGAATGTTTTGCACATGATGAATATCTCGCATTGCAGGAATGTTTAACACATGAGGAATACCTCTTAGTACACATATGTTTTGCGCACACGGAAGGCTTCGTGCATGATGAATATTTACCATGTGGTGAATTTTTCACACATGAGTGCCTTGAAGATGAGCAGTACGTCACACTGCATGTGTACGAAGAATAGGTTGTAGTGCACGAATACTTTTCACATAATGATCCTTTTGCACCTGATAAATATTTTGCGCATGATGGATGTGCCTCACGCAGTGATTGTTTCTCACTTGATGAATGTTTCTCACATGATGAATGTTTAGTAGGTAATACCGGTTTCACACGTGCTGAACCTTTCAAAGGTGTTGAACTTGCTGCAAAAATCCCAGCTAATAAATTCGATAAGTTACAATTGTATACGGTTATTTTCCTTTTAGACCAAGGTATTGTCGAAATATCTTCAGACGATGTTGAACTGGAAGATGTAAATGACCTCTTTGATCGACCCCTGTAGCAGCGGTGCATTTTACGTACGGGTGTATGCTTGTTTCTACCCTTATTATTTCCCACCCTTATGGTGTAGTATGGTCGGGCGTGTGGACCCCTGTTCGTACTAAAGTTGTCAGTTTTATCCGTATTGTAATCGGCCGCTTTATGCACACGTAAATCCAAACATTCAGGTACACTTCTAAGAGTATTTCGTGATGCACTTTCAAGCACACTTTTGCCCACAGTTTCATCAGTCGTGGGCAGTGCTTGTGGACTGTCTACGGTTGACTCAGGCGTTTTTCCTGTATAAATAATAATATTTAATAAACAATGAAATTATGATTTCATTTAATTACAGCATATCATTTACCAGTTTGAAATACATTCTTGAAGATATTTAGGTCGGACATTGTTGGCCAATATACATTTTCCAAGGAAATGTGTAACACTTTTCGGAGAGCTTCGTAATTTTTGTTCATTGTGTTAAACAAACGATGAAAAAAGGAAGGACTTTGTATACCGAATAATTTGCAAATTTCTGTATGATTAGAGAATTTTATTTCGATTTGAAAATTTGATTTCGATTTGAGAAATTTTAATTCGAAAGTCGCGAAGATTGTTTTAAAAAATAAAAATTCTTTTATACAAAGTATAGGAAAATTTTCTTTCAATAAGAACAAATTAATTAAATCAACAATAAACAGTAAAGTCAGAATCTACTTGATCGAAAATTTAATAATAAAAAAGAATTTAAACAGGTTAAAATTTGCTTCACACTTTGCCTTTTTTACAGGTATATTTTACACAAATCGAATCATAATATTTTGAATATAATTCATAAAATCATTGTGCAATACGAAAGGTACATCGAAAACTGGAATCTTTATGATTTGAATTTGGTACACTTAATTTATATATTCGAATAATGTGTTGCGAATAATGAATCGTATTGTTGAAAGCAATCGAATAGAAAGTGTAAGCATAATCTATCGGCGGCGATTTTTTTGAAAATAGCCTACACCGGAATGTTTATTAAGATTTCAATAAATTAGTGAATAGTATGATATTTTTGGAAAATTTAGAGAAACAAAAAAACGAAAAATATCTTTAAATTTTTAATGGACTTTACTGAGCATTTTGGTTAATTGTACATTACAGTGAGTGTTTTACATGCATACCTGCCGTAAAGGCTCAAATTGATGATACACAAACGCACATAATGATCGCTAGCATTGGTAGTCACGTCACACAGGGTGCAGGCTACCGTCACGACTAGCTTCCAATTTAAAACCTGTATTGCACTTTATATACATGCCTTAATCTTTGGTATCTAGATTCGGAGCCTTCTTATTACTCCTAGGTTTAGCTTGAATTAGCCCAAGCATATATATGTTTGAACCACCGACACCCGCGATGTGGGCACCACAGCAACCACGAAGCCAACCTCAATATCACCACAATGGGAATATTAAAACTGGTGATCCCGTGGTGCCAAATTAAATCTTTGGATCTGATCTCGTGACTCATGATGCCCCCTGATGGCCGGCATCACCAACGACCATCTCATGAGCCATTCTCAGTTGAGCAGGTGCTTGTCGGGACTGGTTGCACCCGGTTAATTGTACAAATGCATAATAAAATTTTTAGTCAATTAAATTTCAATGTTTTTTTAAAAGTAATTCAGGTATTCTTAGTATAATTGGAAATGTGGGCAGTGCCATTTTAATAGATTCATCTTAATATCTTTGAAGAAATTACAAACAATAACTCTTCATGTTTCTGAGAAATATCTCACCGATGTATTAATTTTTTATTACGTATTTAGTTAGTAAAATTTCCTTTGCTTTTTTTGGGCATTTTTGAAAAAGTTTCAGATGTTCGATTTAGAGTATTTCGATTTACATTTTTTACATTTTTGACAAAGCAAATGAGAAATGTCCAATCGTTTCGTTTCTGGTTTCTATACATTTTACATTTTGTTTTTGTGGTTACAAAAAAAAAACATAAAACAAAGAAAAGGAAGGATTAAGGACATTAATATAATGCAAAAGCAACAACAATAATTGCAACATTACAATGACATTTGTTTTAAATTTTAAATTAAATGCCAGATAATAATATTGATAATGATAATAATTTAGAAGTTAAAATCAAGACGATAATGAAGATGAAGATGCAGATAATGAAGGCGATTTATGTTTAGCAGTTTATTAATTGTCTGTCCATTTATATCTGTTAATCTATATATTTATCAATTTGACTTACTATTTATCTCTTCTTGTTTACTTATCTATCTGTCTGTCTGTCTGATTGCTTATGTGATAGTCTGTTACTTTTTGAAAAATGTTTTTATAATCAACTATTTTTATTTGAGTTAGAAACGGCAAAGTAAAAGAGAGAGAGAAATAGAGAAAGAGTTTGACAAAAAGATAAATTTATATAATAATTAATTAAAATATATATATATATATATATATATGAGTTTTTTTATACTATTTTAGTAGAAATGAAACTAAGAAATGAGAGGCCAATCATTTGAAAGATATAAAAGTAAATTTAAATGCATATAAATATAAATATTGTATGTCATATTATATGACATTAAATTATAAAATCTTATCCCTCATACATTTATTTATCCAATCATCTAACTGCCCCATCATTCATCTGTCCATTTAATCTTTACTTACGGCCTTTTATGGCCTTGCAGCCGATATGTTATTTGCATTTTGGCAAATTTAAATCTAAATGCTACACAATTCTGCCTGCCTGTACTTATGTCTTTATCTCTCAATCACCCGCTTACTCACACATACATTCATTGACTCAATAACTCATTCAAATTTTGTCTTTAATCACTCTGACATCTCAACTCATATATAAAATCCAATAAAAATACAAATATGCCACTTACAATCACTAAGTATATGCATGTAAAATATTTCTGTACTCTTCTTAGACTTTCTCTTTCTGTCTCATTCTCATTCTGTGTATGTATGTGTGTGTATTTATAACGTATTTATTATATGTTAATAATTATGTATGGGAAATTTATAGCAAATGATATGACACTTCATGTAGATAAAAGATAAATTGACTTTTGAAGGTAAAATATTACACACACATACATTCATACACATATATATATATATACACACATTATACATGGTAAAGAAGATGGGAAAGATAGAGATAGAGATAGAGATAGAGATAGAGAGTGTGCTAGAAGGTTTTAGAGAAAGCGAAAAATGTTGAAAGAGAAAAACTAAGATTGAAATAAAATAAAAGTGCGCGATTTCAATAAAATGAATAATTATGTATTGCATATTACAACGTAAAGTGGAAGGGGCAATCGCACGTTCAGGTAAAAAAAAACGGACAAGCATTGAAGCATATGAAACAAATATCGTTATAAAAATAGATCACATTCTTTGGCATCAGCAGTTAATTAATTGTTGAGAATGATTCCAAATGAACTACCGTTAATTTTTATGAAAAAATATCGGATCCACTCGGCTTGATTCGTATACGACCAAATGAGTGATTAAACGAATGAAAAGGCAAGTAATAAATGCTTTATTCATCATTACAAAATGAGTGATTTTTGTAGGCGTTCATGTTGTAAGATAATAAATTTTACTTTTTTTTTCTCTAGCTTAAAAAACTTTGTTTGGAATTTTTCTATCAATCATATAAATCACAACTGTACTTTTTTAATTTTTTTTTTGTGAGTGTCATTTTGTATTTTGTATTTAAAATTTGTGGCCCAAAAATCGAAGGACAAGAGCTTCTACTATTATTTAATATAATTTCGTTCAAATAGGTAAGAGAAATTATTGTTATTTTCAGAATGATTTTATTGATGAATGGAATAATAAAGTTATCTCGAGATGAATTGTTTGCTGCTAAAAAATTCTAAAAAATATGTTTGTGCATCAAGAAAATTTTCTTATAAAGTGATTTCTCATTAAAAATACGATATTACTTATAGTTCATCAAAATAAATTTAATGAAATTATCTGCATGAGTATCGGCTTTTTACTCTTTCAGTAATTTTTCCAAGTACAATTGGAATTTGGCAATAGAAAATAAGACAATTTAATTTGAAGCATGGTGATTGATATCGGACATCATGAAGGAATACAAAAACGTTTAAATTTCAGCACGACAATCAATTATTTTATACATTTCTTATAATGCTTATGTTGTTTGATATCAGTTTATGCTAAATTAAAATTTTTAAATTTTGTTTTTGCTTTAGAGCTCGAAATTTTATCGATATAAAATCAATAATAAATTTATAATTATTTGCCGCATTCAATTTAAGCGTTTTCATCATTGCTGGACCCATTTGACCTTCTTGTTTCCTTGATATATATAAAAATGTAGAATTATCTTTGAATTTTTTTTTTCATTGATTTGGTTTAATTTAAAGACGAATAGACTTTTCAAAAGCTTGTGAAGTTGGAAAAACTTTAAAATATAAAATTTTGGGATAAAATGTGTAAATGAAAAATATGTTATAGGTGAGTCCATTTCCTGCATCATATCAATAAATATTTCACTTGTTTACCTATTAAATCAGAGCCAGTGAACAACCCTAACTCAGAATCATATCTGTCCCTATAAAATGGTAATCAAGAGGTAAATGGTAAACGTTTAATACAATTTAATAGTATGGCATGCTTTGATTCAAAGATAACCGAGATGGGGTACTCGGTACTTCCAATCCTTCTATATTTTTCCAACGCATGTTCAGTAAAAATTCATATTTGAAATATATTTAAAATTTTAATTATTTTATAAATTACAAAATTGCCTCAAATTTATTTTAAATCGATTCATTTTGTAGAAACTGCCACCTTCCACCCTCCCTACCAAACTTTTCTACTATAAAATGAAGACTTTTTAAATTAGATTTCTATTAAGCTTTTTATTATATAAAGCAAAGTGTCGTCTAGAGTTTAGCTTTCAAGAATCTTCAAGTAATTCGTTTTTCATTTTATTTGTAATTGTTTACATTTACATTTTGGTTGTTGTCCGAATACTGTTGCTCTTGTACATTAAATATGAAATAATCCATAACGCAGTCATTAAATGTCAGAGTTAAAGATAAAAGTTTTTACAACATGTTGTTACGTTCACTCCATTTACCATTTACCATTTGCCATTTACCGTTTACCTGATTGTTTTTTTTTTGTTGCTTGCATTGTTCTTGTCAATGTTTTCCTCTTTTGTTTGGGGCGCCAGTCAAATTAGGAAAACAAATGAAATATTACGCATCATTTTACAAACGGATATGTATATGTATATGTGTATGTGTATGTGTATGTGTGTATATGTATGTGTATGTGTATGTGTATGTATATGTATATTATATGCCATTATGAAGAATAATGCGGTGTTTGTGGTAGTCGGCTTTGTAATGATAGCGCCAAAAGTATTAAGGCCACACCGTCAGGCACACGCACATTAATTCACATATGCATAGACATATATATATATATATATATATATATATATATATACATATAAAATCGTAAAGTATAAGAGAGTATAATTGAGAGAAACAATGAAAGGAATACAAAACGAGCAAGCGATAGAGAATAAGGAAACAAAAATTTATATATTTTCCTTCGATTAGAATACGTAGGCATTAGATATGAATGAATGTATATTTTTCTAAATACGTATATGTATTTTATATATATATATATATATATTAATTTGTGCATGTATCATAATAATTTTATTTAGTCTATTTATTCCTTTTAAGAATTTCATTCTATTGTCTTCTAAAGAAATTTATGATTTAATTGTGCGTTTTCCCTGAACATGTAATTTATATGCCGCATAATAAACCACTTATTATATACATATATATATATATATATATATATATATATATATATATATATATATATATGTAAAAAAAAATTAAATAAATGAATAAATAAATTAGAAATTTGTAATATCAAAATAATCGATTGGAGTACGCCTTGTAAATTGCGAGATTTTATAGCATGAAAATTTTATTGATATTGTTAGCCCAATTTAAGTATAAGTTTAAGATGTATTGGCGAAATAACAGTTGGATATTAACTGCTAGTCTGGCATAGAATCTATATCGAAGAGTTTAATTTTGTTCAGACAATTATATCTGAACAATATTTTAGTTATGAGGCCGCCAAACTTCACTCTCTCTCTCGTATACAATAAAATTTTTCCAAATTATAATTGAACATGCCATTCTAAGTTATATATAATATATAAGTAAATGTTATGGCATACTTTAAGGCATTTAAGCAGTTTACCCTTAATATTTATTTATACATTCCATAAGAATTCCACATCCCATATAATTGTACTGCATTACACTATTTTGTATTAAATTATATTAAAAGTGTGGATTACTATCCACATAATTATCCTGTTATACTTATAAATTATTTCTTTTGGAATACAAATGGCCTATAAGGATTGAGAACTATAAAAAATAAAATATTATTATTAGAAAATCCTAATCTTTATATAATACAACGCAAAATTTCTTTGTGAACTTTTTGTGGAAGAAAAAATTTTTATATTACGTTAAATGGTGTGATCGGTGATTTATGGCATTTTCAAAACTATGGATTACAAAGTTATTGATGCCTAGAAATATTATTAAAATCATATAAGATTTATCGAGGCTTTTCTTTCAGCACATGTGCTCATAATATATCGAGCAAAAAATTTCACCAAAAAGAGGCATATATGCGAATAAGCTCCAGGAATGTCTTAGGCGTATCCGTATATCTAATCATAAGCAATTTCTTATTCATATTTCTATGAATATGCTATTAAAGATTTTTTAAAAATTTTTTCCAGCATTATATAACAATAGCGGAAATATAAAATCAAAATGTAAACATTGCCAGCCGCGTGAAAAAGTATTTGATGGAAATCAGCCAAAAATTTATGCAAAATCAAATAAGCAAATATTTTTACAATTATCGAATTAATATTCTCGAATGACTTATATTATTTTGTTTAGCGATTATTTGAACAAAAATTTGAAATTATCAACAATAAAAAATATAATACTCATAATCTAACTAAATCGCTTGAGTGTAGATATTTAGAAACTATAATGGAGCAAAAATGGATCAATTGTAACAAACTTCCCTTGTCTTTCTGTATTATTGCTTGATATCACCACTAGCAATACTTGTCGGTCTATGCTAAGAAGTTATAAAGAGAGGTAAAATAGAGATTTCGTGGGAGATAAGCACGCGCAACACATTAAAATTCAAAATCTTGATCAAACACTACGAGCCATATCGCATACTCAGTCTACTTTCTTCATCGTCATCATTTTTATCATTGTCATTATCATTATCATTATCATTATCATTATCATTATCATTATCATTATCATTATCATTATCATTATCATTATCATTATCATTATCATTATCATTATCATTATCATTATCATTATCATTATCATTATCATTATCATTATCATTATCATTATCATTATCATTATCATTATCATTATCATTATCATTATCATTATCATTATCATTATCATTATCATTATCATTATCATTATCATTATCATTATCATTATCATTATCATTATCATTATCATTATCATTATCATTATCATTATCATTATCATTATCATTATCATTATCATTATCATTATCATTATCATTATCATTATCATTATCATTATCATTATCATTATCATTATCATTATCATTATCATTATCATTATCATTATCATTATCATTATCATTATCATTATCATTATCATTATCATTATCATTATCATTATCATTATCATTATCATTATCATTATCATTATCATTATCATTATCATTATCATTATCATTATCATTATCATTATCATTATCATTATCATTATCATTATCATTATCATTATCATTATCATTATCATTATCATTATCATTATCATTATCATTATCATTATCATTATCATTATCATTATCATTATCATTATCATTATCATTATCATTATCATTATCATTATCATTATCATTATCATTATCATTATCATTATCATTATCATTATCATTATCATTATCATTATCATTATCATTATCATTATCATTATCATTATCATTATCATTATCATTATCATTATCATTATCATTATCATTATCATTATCATTATCATTATCATTATCATTATCATTATCATTATCATTATCATTATCATTATCATTATCATTATCATTATCATTATCATTATCATTATCATTATCATTATCATTATCATTATCATTATCATTATCATTATCATTATCATTATCATTATCATTATCATTATCATTATCATTATCATTATCATTATCATTATCATTATCATTATCATTATCATTATCATTATCATTATCATTATCATTATCATTATCATTATCATTATCATTATCATTATCATTATCATTATCATTATCATTATCATTATCATTATCATTATCATTATCATTATCATTATCATTATCATTATCATTATCATTATCATTATCATTATCATTATCATTATCATTATCATTATCATTATCATTATCATTATCATTATCATTATCATTATCATTATCATTATCATTATCATTATCATTATCATTATCATTATCATTATCATTATCATTATCATTATCATTATCATTATCATTATCATTATCATTATCATTATCATTATCATTATCATTATCATTATCATTATCATTATCATTATCATTATCATTATCATTATCATCATTATTAGAATCATTGGGCTACCCCTCCAGTATTGGTGATACCGTGCGGTTGCTGACAACGGCTAAGCGTAACCTGGCATAGGCAAAAGTCGTGACACTACTGATGATCGATTCATGCGATGGCTTAGTGATCGATGTATTACGTGCATGCATACATATAAATGTGCATACGTGTTCATGTGGAAGTTATTCTAAATAAATAGAATAATGTGAACAGCTTGACTGAATTTTTACTACTGAATTAAATAGTTGAATAAATACAGACTTTTAGATTCTCATTTGCAATGGCACTGGTAATGGCACTGGCAATGGCACTTGTTATGCTGCCTGGAGTGGTAGTTGAAAAAAGGCCGAAGAGAATGAGAAGGCATGATATTAAATTATGTGAGAGCATATATAAAGATAAGCAAATAAATAAACAAACAAACAAACAAATAAGTAAACAAACATTTTATGAGTATAACGTTGATGATGGTGATTATGATGATGTATTTACCGCCGTTGTTGTTGTTGTTATTGCTGCTGCTTTTTTTTTTTCTTTTTTGTGAAGGATGCTAATGATAATAATTCTGATTACTGTTTATATTTGCTACATTTATTCGTTCCTTTTGTTTTTTTTTTTTTTTTTAGAAAGGGTAAATAAACAAATATCAACTTTTTAGTGAAAATTGTAATTGTGATAAATTGTGTTACACAAAATCCTACAAAGTCGTACAAAAGCGTACACGTGCAACACATACAGATAAAAATGGACGGACAATCTTGTTTATTAACTAAGTAAAATGATGAAATAATGTACTGATAGACTGATTAATGTGCAAGCAAAATTGACTCTTCTCACTGATAAATTTGATTTGCATTCATTAAATAAAATAAAATTTAAGAAAACTTTGGATTCATTGTTTGCCTTTTTTTTTCAAGTTCGAGTATTGGTTTTTTTTTTATGACACATCCATCTACAGATAAATTATCACACACGCACGCACCCACGCACACACGCACACACACACATACGTTTGATATAATGAACTACAAATGAAATACAAAGCTGAAACAAAAAGAAAAACAAAAAGAAAAAGAAAAAGAAAAAACGTTGGCAAAAATAGAGAAAGATGATATAAAATATTTTTCATAGTGTCAATGGTGTTGGCCTTATTAGTTTTCATATTTTTCTAATGTAAATTTCGTTTTGTATGTCTGTCTATCTGCTTGTGTCTGCTTATTGTTGTTGTTGTTGTTGTTGCTGTTGATGATGATGATGATGATGGTGATAATGATAATGATAATGATTATCATCATTATGAAAGCGTTCACTATCATTCTCTTCAATTATGCGACTTTTTCTTCTCCTCTCCCCACCTCCCCCCACCAACGTTATCTCTTTGTTTCTTTTTCTCTGATGATATTTGTAATTCATAATATTTTTTTCAGTCTATTATGTTTTCACGCCTTTATCCTACCGCAATTTCTTACATCTTTGGTTAGATTTTTGATGCCATTTTTGCTTTTTGCTTTTTGTCTGATTGTTTGTTGCTTTTTGTTACTGACATTTATAGTGTGCATATGTGTTGTCACCTATCTATTGAAAATTTGTAATATTGAAACACTTTGCCAAATAGATGAGATGACAAAAAAGCGTAAAAAAAGGGCAACAGCAAAACAGGAGAAGCCGAATAGAATGAAGTCGGAAAGCAGATAAATGTTACATGTTACTGTACACACTCACACACACATGTGTGAGTGTGTGTGTGTGTATGTATGTAGATTATTTGAATATTTTATGTTATGTGTACATGCAAATGAAATTAACACTTTTTTTCTATCATCTCTTCCACAGCCGGATTTTCAAAAGACTCCCTCACAAAAAAAAATTGATCTAGAATGAGAGAAAAAATTGTTGAGATGAATTAGTGAAGTGTAAACAAGTGGCTGGATCCAAAATTTAGATACCCATAATTCGATACGCCATGACATTACGAATCAGCATATATTTAAATTTTTTCAACAGCAGATAGATAAAAAACGTAAATATAAAAAAATACGAAAATTTAATTTCGTTTAAGTAGGCATGGTCAAATTTCATAATTTTTAGGCAGATGTTGTAGACCAATAGTTTTTTGACGTACGCAAAAAGTCAGCTTTGTACTTCTAAATACAAACCAACAAATTTTGCTTAAAAAAATTGAGATGTTTTTAGTTTATGTTGCACTGTAGGCCTGTCCGTTGACTGTTTTCGCTTATTTTTAAACTCAACCTACCTGCAATAGTTTCCGATGCTTCTGCCAAATTTATGCCCGTAATGTCTTTTCTTTTTATAGTATTATTAAAATCACATAGGCAGACGAACAGACATATCTAAATGGATTCAGAATTTGAAGCTCATCCAGAATACCGAAAAACTTGTAGAAACTCCGACGCTTCCTTTCTAGTATTACAAAAATAATAACAAACTGAATATACCTCCAACTTCTGGGTGATAAATGTAAAAATGTACAATGAGCAAATTACCTTTAAGGTATTGATAAATCATGCTTTTCCGTTTTTCTCTTTCAAATTATACGGTTTTTTTTTACATACTTCCTTAACAGAATTCTATTCATTTTATTGGATAACTCGTATTTAGTTTTTTTTCCTTTATCTAGATATTTTACTCCGTTATTTTACAATCCACAAAAAGCGAGAAGTGAAGAAAAAAAAGAGCAAAAAGAAACAAAAAAGTATAAGCAATATTTAAAAAGCAAAGACAAAAATCTTTACCAATCACTTGCTTAAACTACGACTATTAAATAGGTGAAAGAGAGAGAGAGAGAGAGAGAGAGAGAGAGAGAGAGAGAGAGAGAGAGAGAAATGGACAAAGGTAGATTTATTAAAAAGTAAAAATATATAAAAATGTTTTTAGCAATAATAATAATAACAACAACAACAACAATGAAAATAATATTAACGGTTTTTTAAGATATTTAAAAAAATTAATAAAATATAAATAAAAAATCGGTCGGAGTTGGATCTTATATACTCAGTCAATACATTTTGCTACATGTAATTTACATGAAAATTTCGGCAAATGGAAAATAATTGTATTTCGAAAGATTTGGAAGAGGCTTATAAAAAACTGGACTTATCTGAGCCAATTTTTGAACGTTTACTCTGAACCACGTAAAAGAAAATTATTGCAAATTGTAGAGGTTTCGAAAAATTTACCAAGTTATCAAATTTTACTAAAATATCTCTTAAACTCGTCTGTACAACAATAAAATAAATTATTTGGAATCACAAAGTATCGGATTTTTTTTTTGTCACTTTAATACAACTTGCTTTTTTTTCCTATGAGTGTCATTCTGTATAAAATTAATTTTTACGTGCCTTGAATTTTATTTGTTATTTGAAAAATATATATCGGGAATAATTTTTTAAATTTTTTGTACATATTTTAAATTTGAAATTTGTTCAATTGCGCATTTCTTTGTTGGTAATTTGTTTATTTTATTTTTTTTTTTTTAGATAAAGTAAGTTTCATTATTTTTTGCACGTGAAAATTTGCAATTATTATCAAGATAGTTCAATCATTTCTTAAATAGAATGATGTACCCGATGGAAGGTAATAATGAACATGTAAATAGAGCTACAGAGCCATCTGCCATTGAAAATCAATATAAATGTGTCTCAACGGCACCGAATATGCACCGAAGTGCTCCTACCGAGGCGAGTAAAAAGAACCTTAAGCGTAGGGCTTCTCTCCCCATTGAACCACGCGAGGCGAAAAGGAAACCATCAAACGCTCATGGTAAACTTGTTTAAAATTTTCTTATAAAAATTATTTAATTTCACACTGATTTCATCAATAGATGCAGTATTGTAAAATGGGCTTTATAGCGTTATGTGAGTGACTTAGATGGGTAATTTCTGTGTGTACAAAATTAAAGAATATTTTAAAAAAAGATTTTTATAATTATGCAAAAGGGTTAACCCAGAAACTCTTGTTAATTGTTTTTGTAAATTTATTTCTATTAAGATTTTTATCAAATTAATCAAAATAAAATTAATTGGGAATTTTTAGTATCTAAAAAAATGTATTAGAATTCAATAATGACAAAATGCTGCGAAAACAAAAGGTTCAAAATAGATATATTTTAGATAAGTCTTATGATTCTTCTGTGGGCTCCAAATGAATATTTTTGAAGATTATCTAAGAGAGAGAGAGAGACAGAGACATAAAAGGAAAATAAAAACGGAGAGATGATGATGAAAATTAATTAAAAGACCAATCAATAAAAGTAAATCATTCACATGAAATCGGTTCGCATGGTTTCCAGAGTCGAAACAATGACAAATACACATGTTTGAATAATTGGACCAATCCATTCTATAAAAAAATTAATCCAGCCATACGAGATTCCGAGCACGAAAAGCTAATAATAACGCTAATAATGCTTTTTGATAAAAAAGGAAATTTTTAAAAAAAAATATGGTCGATATATTTTTCAAAAGTTAACTGTTACATTGAACTTGATTAATAAAATAAATCAATTTCAAGCAATTTTATTAGAATTTGGTCACGTCGTTTGAAATTTTATTAAAATATCTCACTTATTTGAAATTGTATTTTGTCAAAGAAACCCATTTGTAGAGGGACAGACAGACTTAATGTGCTTTATAGGAAAAATTAGAAAAATTTGCTTATTTGGAATAAATAAATTAAATTTAAAATTTGTTTGCTTTACAAATTGTATAGAAATTTTGGTTTAAAAAAACTGTCCTATCGTACGCGAAATTTCTAATATTTTCCTTTATTTTAATCTGATAATTTTTTTTTGTTTCGCAAAGGGAGGCCTCTTAGTAAATGACTATTCGGTCGATGGGTTTTTTTTTTTTTGAGCTTTAGCTTTAGCTTTATAAATGGACAGATAGACAGACAAATGGTGATGTAAATAGAATATTAAGTTGTAATTTGATCAGCTTGTACAAAATGAAAAAACAAAAACCTACTTGAAGTGAAAACGTTCCGAAAGTGTGCTATAAGTTACAAGCATTCCATAAAAGCAAAAGAAAAGAACTAAAATAATAAATTTGGAGAATTATATGCAAAATGCAATAATAATAAATTAAATGATCTAAACAAAGTATAAAAATGCAAACGCAAACTTTTCGAAGGCAATCTCCCAGATAAACATCTGGGAGATTACTTATTATTGTTGTTCTTATTATTCTTGAAATATTTTTCTTTTTCATCTTACATCCATTATAGTTAATTTATATTGTTGCTAGCAATTTTTATACCATTCACATTACAGGCAAACAAACACACACACAGACATACACAGACAGACAGACAGATAGACAGATAAATAGATAGACAGGCAGATATTTAAACATTTAGACAGACAAAGAGACATGCAGATAATACTGCTACTATCTAGGAAAACAGTAGTAGTTTCTCGTATTATTTTGAAATATAAAAAAAAAAAAAAATAAAAAATTTTTAAATTAAGAGATATTTTCTTGTATTTTTACTTATAATGTCTTACTTTGACTAATTTTTATTTGACATGCACGCTAGCGGTATATACCGCATTTAGCAGTTACTTTATTGCATCATCATTATCAAAATGTTGTGAAACGATACGATACCAAAAATTTTGCTGTCTCGATTTCTACTTTTCCTGATTACTTTTATTGCAATAACTTTTTGCTGTTAACTCATTGTGCCAACTCATCAAAATTTTTTATACATTTTATTTTTTTCATTATGAAATAATTTTTCTTTTTGTTTTTGGTATTTTTAGGAAAAATCCTCATACTGCATTTACTTTTTCATTTAGTTAGCCTTAATTATTGGTCTGCTTTTTTTTTCCTTTTTATTAAACAAAATGATATCGTATTCTAAATTACAGTGTTAATTGCTTAATATTTTGTTGCAAAAATCTTAAGATTAAATGTGCTTTTAAGTTCCATACGTTTAAGGGTTCTTCTACATTCGCGAAAATAAAATTACTTATCTGAGAAATATATGATGATGAATTAATTTGAACATGTATTTAGTTCATTTTTATGACCTTTTCTCATATAACGCCTTTTACTAGAGAGATCATTGTATGGACAAAAGATTCAATTTTGAATATATTTTGGCGAAAATTGACAGTTTTGTACTTTTGACATACAAATTTGGTCGAGATCGAGACACCTCTTGAACACCCTCTTACATACCAGGCTTTTTCTCTAATAAAGATTACTATTATGAACTCTCTTATTTGATTTTAATCACAATAAGTAAAGTGGTGTAGGGTATTTAAAAGTCGACTTCGACTGACTATAAGTTTTATTTTCAGTATTGTACGTCTCTGGGCCACAAAAACATCCATGTACCAAATTTCAATAAAATATCTCAAGAATTGCGACCTGTAGTTTGGTAACAAATTTAAATGGACAGATATTAGACGGACAGACAGACAAACAGACCCAAATCCAATCAGGAAGTGATTCTGAGTCGAATGGTATAATAAAAAATGCATCTGACTTAACTCTTTTCGGGTGTTACAAACATCAGCATAAACTTATAATGTAATGGATAATAATTTTAGTACAGTTAATTGTACAGTTAAACCGTCAATTCAATAAATTATAGATTTTAGATTTTTGTGGAATTTATAATAAAAGAGCACTACAAATCGTTAAATCTTATTGAATCATATGTCCATGATCCTAAATCTGGAAATGTTCTCCTTTTTTTTGTGCAAATCACCCATTCAAAGATAATATTAAAAGATGTTCCCTCTTTTCATGTAGAATCGCGAAGGTAGACTAAAAGTAGTTCCATTCTGTCTATGCAAAGTGTGAAAAAATGAGAGTTTATTCGACTATACGATCTAAAAACGATTATTTATGTCAAGAGGTTAATGCCAAAGGGAACAAAAGCAACGCTGTTATCTATTCTAAAGGAAATTCAATCTGATGATATCATCTACTTGGAATGTTACCAACAATTGATCAAACATTTGTTATCATTAAGCCCATTTAATTAACGTTCAAATTTAACCGATCCCACATTTGATTGAATATTTGAAAAATTATGAAAAAATTTTTAGTTTAGTTTTATTTAACTATTTGAATTTTTGAAGAAAAAAAGAAAGTCATGTGCACCTTAGGAAATCTTTCAATGAAGTTCGATGCCCTAACGTCCATTTTTGACATTTCCTAGTTTATTATTAATGATATGTTTACCATTTCTTTTTATATTACTTTTCTTGTGGTAGATAGCACAATATTTCTCATATTTATAATTACTTAGCAAAAATGCCTGAACCAAATAATAGAAATTTTTTCTATGCGAAAGCAAATACAAAAAAACAAGTAAGAAAATTATATTTAGTTGGGGCCATATGTTGAATATCCACCAACAATATACCATAATATTACGATTCAGAACTTTATTCAATTTTTTAGGAAAAAATTGAAAAAGTAAACATAAAAAAATGTAAGTTTGTTATTGTATAATTTCGCGTAAGCATACCTAATTTGTATGATTTTTGAAGCGATAGCCTCTCACTAGTGCCCTAGATTTTTGAATAGCCTTACCACTATAGCAAAATTTCAGCTTTCTATATTTTTGCAGTGTCCAAATGATGAGTAAAAATCTACTAAATTTTGCTTAAAGTAAATTGGCTCTCTCAGTTTATATTGAGTTGTGGGCATGTCCTTCGAACGATTTTGCCCATTTTTAATACTAAGCTACGTGGAAGAATCATTAATAATTCTGCTAAATTTGAGCACGATATCTCAAACTTTATTACCAAGAAAATGTTTACAACAGACAGACAGACGCAATCGATTTAGACACCAACGTCAAAATCGATTCAAAATTTGATGCTTCCTTTTGTGTATTACAAATATAATGACAAAGTGAATATAACAACAACCTCTGGCTGGTGGATATAAAAACTAGTAATTAATACTTAAGACAAAATATTCCATTTTCACTTTACATATGATACAAAATGTTGGGAAAATGTGATTAAACAACGATTTTAGAGCACATTTAAATTTTTCGAATTTTTTTTGTTAAAGTAAGGCGGTATTGAATAGATTTACAAAACATGAATTATTATTCATAATAAAAAAGGTACAACAATTAAAAATGTTATAATCGATCGAGGCACCTCCATGAAATATTCAACCGTATTTGGTTTAATATACTTAAAAAGACAAGAAATTAAACAAAAAGTTAAAATATTAAAAAAAAAAAATGGGTTGTAAATTTTGAATGATTTTGAATGAACCTGAAAGGCTTCAAAAGTAGAACTATTAAAACACTTATTTAGTATGTTACATAATATACCTGGAGGAGATTTTCTTCAAAAATTTAATACCGTATTCAAAATTATAAATTTTTCTCATTTAACTACCGCTTTGGAAAAAGGGCGTTATATGGTAAGGAATCTTAGAAACGATCTGATTCTTATCATTTACAATAGAGTTCGTCATTGGGTAAAAAAAAAATACTTACTTATCACAAGTCAATATTAATAAAATACATCACAAATTCTAATCCATAACTTGTTAGTAGATTTATAGATGACCGATTTGGAGTTTATATGGGTGATTGAACGAAAAGATGATGGGTCTGATAGACAGACGGATGGACAGAAGAAGTTTAAAACGACTTTGAAAATGTTTCTTGAGTCGTTCATTATAAAAAAATAAAAATGGTTGTTTCTGAGTGTTACAAATTGGTCTAATGTATAAAAATGTTGTTGCTTACGCGAAAAGAAAAAATTATGGTATTTGAAAAATACATCCATATATTTTAATTATTGTATTCACTATTAACAATATTTATAATGTTGTTATTTTTATTGTTGTTGATATTGTAATTGTAATTGTAGTTGCTTACATGTTCCATTATGCACACATTACACTTTCATATAACAATAATAAATTGTCTTCTTAGATATGCCATTTACTTATAACAAATGACTACAATTAAGCTAAACACTCGTAAAGCTGAAATTTCATTTTTTTAAATTCGTTTTTTTTTTTTGTTTTTTGCTTTTCTAAGCAATAATTAAAAAGTCATTTGGCCTCACTTCATTTTGCTTCAATTTACCCAATTTTACCTATATTTTTTTTTGTCTTCTTCAATACATTGAATTTTGGAAAATTTTCCATTTCGCATTGCATTATAAAAGATTCTTTGGTTTTTCTTTCTCCTTACACTTTTGACATTTAATATAATTTTTTTTTTTGGTAAAGAAATCAATTTTTATGGTAAAGAAGTTCTTTGGTTTGTTATTTAAGAATAATATTTTAAAAACTGTTCCTTTCATTTTTCATTATTCCACTCACCTTACATCATCATCGAATCTGATCTTGTCATTTTGTGACGTGTTGTGTACTGCTGTTTCTTGATGAGCTGATGATAATGAAATAATTACAGTGAAATATTACATTTGCGGCGATTTAGTGTTTATTTATTACAAAATCTTTAGATATGGGCATGTCAGATTTGATGTAATAATCTATAACATCTATAAATTTTTTTATCAAATTTTAAAAGTAAAATGAAAATCACTAAATTTCACTTTAGCACTTTTTTAACTATTTATGAATTTTTGCTTAAGTTCTCTTTTTCGCTTTTTTTAAAATCTCTCTCTCCACTCATGATTAATGTATTTATTTTGCATTGCCAGTAAAATAATGGAGATTTTTTTTCCATTATTTTTTTTTTTGGATTTCTTTTTTCGTTTTTTTACGTTTTTGGTTAAATTTTAAAAGTTAGGTAACATAAGTAAAAGAAATCATAAAAGCAAATTATGAAAAACATTTTGCATATTCAGTGTGGAAACATTTTGTAAATATCCTTCAATTCATTTTATATGAATAAAATGTCAAGATATTTAAAAATTTTAGTTAGATACGGATCCATAGCAAAATTTCTATGTAAATTTTTTACATAAGCAAACAATTCTTGAATATTATGTAAAATTCTCTACCTAATGGCTTATTCTTTTTGGATCACATAAGTAGCGTGATTGGTAAAAAAAGAAAAAAAATATGAAAACACTTTTCACAAGATTAGCCTGCAAGCGCAAAACGTTTTGTGTGGAATTTTTTGAAAATATGAAAAATTGAAAAATTGCCAGAAAGAACTTGGCAGAACTTTAAATATTGCTTTGTTTTCAGCACTGAATACAGTACTAAATACAGTACTGACTACAGTACAGAATTCAGTATTAAATACAGTACTGAATACAGTACTGAATACAGTACTGAATACAGTACTGAATACAGTACTGAATACAGTACTGAATACAGTACTGAATACAGTACTGAATACAGTACTGAATACAGTACTGAATACAGTACTGAATAGAGTACTGAATACAGTACTGAATAGAGTACTGAATAGAGTACTGAATACAGTACTGAATACAGTACTGAATACAGTACTGAATACAGTACTGAATACAGTACTGAATAGAGTACTGAATACAGTACTGAATACAGTACTGACCACAGTACAGAATGCAGTACTGAATACAGTACTGACCACAGTACACAATGCAGTACTGAATACAGTACTGACTATAGTACAGAATTCAGTACTGAATACAGTACTGATTATAGTACACGTTATATGGCAATTGACTGTAAAAGAGCTACGTTCCGATATATATTCAATTGAGTGTAATTTCAGAACAATCCATTTCTTGGTGTAACGACATCCATTTTAAATATCTCAAAAATATTTTAATTTTCATAGTGATACGACGAAAAATGCATAAATAAAATTCACACTGTTTATCTTATCAATTAAAGTATAGATCTAAAAATGTGTAGTGTGTAATAAAACTTGCATTTAAACGATCAAATTTAATGTTTTCATAGTAAAGGGTTTTCAATAAATTTCCTAAGTATCAAATAAAATAAATATATTTTTTTTATTGCTGCCTAATTTTTATTTAGAAATTTTTAATGATTAAATATGTGCATAATGTGTTAAAAAAGAAAAACAAAAGCAACAAACAAAATAAAAAAAGGAAAAAAGAAGGCAACGTACTTATATATTGCAAAATAATATATTACAAAACAAAATATAACGTATTATAATGTAACATAACGTAACGTAACGTAACATAGTAAAGTATAATGTATGAAATGTTAAGCGTGTAAAATAAATTACAACACAAGGAAATACAATAGAAAGTAATAAATAGTAGAAGAAACGGTAATTAAAGAAACTAAATAGAATAATAATGCATTTCGAAAAATTCAACAGAAAATATCAAGTAATATAAATAAATACAACAAAATACAACGTACAACATTTTTTATGGTATATTAAGTTTAAGATCGTTTTAACATAACTATTAGTCCGCCTATCAATCCGTCTATCAGACCATCTTTCAGTCCGTCTAGCAGCCCGTTTATTCGTCTGTCCATTTGTTGGATTATTCGTCCATCTATTCGTTCGTCTATTCGTCTGTCTATTCGTCCATCCACTTCGTTTGTCTATTTATCCGTTTATTTGTTCGTTTATTGGTTTGCCTTTTGGTCAGTATATTAGTCCGTCTATTCGTCCACCTATTCGGCTGCCTATTCGTTCGATTATTCGACCATTTATTCGTCCGTCTCTTCCTTCATCTGTTGTTTCGTCTATTGGCTCCGTATATTAGCCCGTCTATCCGTCCGTCTAATCGTCTGTCCATTTGTTCGACTATACGTCCATCTATTCGTTCGTCTACTTGTCCGTCTATTCGTTCCTTTATTGGTTCGTCTATTGGTTCATCTATTGGTCTCTCTATTGGTCCGTCTATGAGTCCAACTATTGGTCCGACTAGTCATCCGTCTATTGATCTGCCTATTCGTTCAACTATTCGACCATTTTCTCGTCCGTCTCTTTCTCCATCTATTGGTTCGTCTATTGATTCGTCTATCCGTCCGTCTAATCGTCTAATCGTATTTGTTCGACTATTCGTCCGCCTATTCGTCTATCTATTTGTCCATCCATTCGTCCGCTAATTCGTTTGCCTATTCGCCCGTTTATTCATCCGTCTATCTATCCATCTGACCTGCATTTCAATGCCAAAAATATTGTTTATTACTCATTCCTTTTTCGTTTTTTAAAGAACAAACTTTACAGAATGAAAATTTCCAATATTTTCTAAAAATTTGATACTTCATTATAAAATTTCTAACAACAACAATCATTAAAGAGGAACACAAATAACGAATATAAAAAATTATTACAGATATAATTAGAGAAATTTTATTGAATGATTATTATAAGTGTCCTAAGAATTCTAAAAGAAGAAAATTTAATCTAACAAAAACATTTTGATTTTTAGTCAAGCATAATAAAAAATTTATATTAAATTGTCATAATTGTATTTTATTTATTGTTTTCGTTTTTATAATATATTTTTTCACTTATTTAATTTGATTTTGGAATTTTTAAAGCGTATGCTTGAAAAGTTCCAAAAATATTTTATAAAGATTTTCCCATTAAATTCTTTAAAGTAATGATCTGTTATTAATTATAGTATACATATTTAATTAATATTTGAATATGTAATAGAAATTATTGAATTTCCTCAATTATTATTAATATTGTTGCTTTTATTGTTATTGTTATTGTTATTGTTATTATTAGTATTGCATAGTTTCTCTGGCATTGGAGGAATAAAAATAGTTTAATATTCGTATGTTCATGTAACCGTGATAAATGATCAATGAATGAGTTGCTTTGTTCAGTTGTTGGCATTTTTGTTATTGTTATTGTCAGTATTATGGCTGCTATTATTTTTAGTGTGCGTGTTGGCATTTTTGTTGGTTTTGCTATTATTATTATTATGGAACATATTAGTGATCGTAAATAATAATTATGACATTGGAGATGTTGATGGTGATGCCGGTGCCTATGCCGATGCCGGTGCCAATCACTATGATGTGAAGTTTTGTTTGATGTAATATATTAGCCTTAAGATTATACAATACCACAGCAATAATTACTTATCTATTAAATCGTGTTATTACAAACAAACGAAACAAATCGAAAAAAAGTGAAAAACATAAAAACCCAAAAAAGAAAAAATAATAACAAGAAAATAAATGAAAGTTACAAACTTTTACATATTTTACTTGTACTAATCAATTCACGTCCAACAACAAACACGAAAAAGTGATGGCAGAGAAGGCAAAAAGGAAAAGCACAACACAAGGCAGAGCAAGAGGTTTAATAAATAAAAGAAAATTGGTAAACAGAGGAAAAGCGAAGTAGAAAAAGAAGAAGAAATTAACAAAAAAAATAAATTAAATCAGAAAAATAAATAATTAAATTAAATTAAATGAAGTTGTAAGCACTAAGAGAATTTCATTTGGTTAAAATGAAATTTTTTAATACCAACCATCATTTTTGATGGGTGTGACTGATTTTTTTTTTTGTCCTTTTTTTTTAACAATTTTTCAACATTGCCAATTTTAAAAGGATATTGTACTAAAATACCCAAAATTTAGAAAAGGAATCTCCTATCACTACTCGAATTGTTTTAAATTGAGCCGACTCAGTTAAAGAAAATGTATGTGAATCATTTTTAAATATTATATGAGCGCAGAATCAAAGTCTAAAATGTGATATATTATGGACTTGGAAGGTAGCTTTACAAAGGGGAGCATTATTGTGTCTCAATATATTTATTCAATCATCTGCCATTCCATCGAAAAAAAAACATGCTTAATAAATTGCAAAGGCATACAAATGATTTAACAAAAACGTGCCTTATATTGATATTTAGAGAATTCAATGTGCTTGACTATCGAGATATCGAGAAATCCGCTTATCAACATATCAACATATCAGAGTACAATCAAAATTAAATAAATATAATGAAAATTTCAGGAGTATGCAGGAAAAATGTATTAACAAATATAAACACAAACAAACAAACACAAAAAGGAAAAAAGGGAAAAGCAAAAAAACAAAACGAAGTAATAAAATGATGCAGAAATATTTGATATGATTTGGCAAAGGAATGTTTATTAATTTTCACATATGAAAATTAAAATTATTAGAAAATTAATTAATGCTGGGAAGGGGAAAGGGATGTTTGAATAAATTTTACAAAATATATATTTAAAAAGGAAGAAAGCCTTTTAGCTTGCTGTTGTATCATTTAATTCAAAAAAAAATCGCTTAAAATTCTTAAACGGAAAATTTCTTTTTTTTTTTCTTGGTTTTACTTGAGATTAGATTAAGCAACATTGAGAATGTTCGACAGATAATTCTCTTCTTCTCTTCAGCCAGTTAATTACTATAAAATAAAAATTAATTAAACAAAAAATTAATAATTAATTTTTCTTCTTTTTCTTAAAGTCTTAAAGACTTTTGCGTACATCAAACCATAAATAACATACGAGTACAAAATTCTAGCAGTGAAAAATAACAATAACAGTAACACTGCGATTCAATGGAAACGTATAAAATTTTAAAGGTAGTCGTTTCATCCATTTAAATTAGAACTACTTAAGTGATTTTTCTTTTTTTATATCCACAATCCAGAGATTGGAGATATATTCATTTTATTTTTATGTTTGTAACGCCTAAGGAAGGAAGCATCTAAAATGGTATAAAATGAGTAGATATTCTTGATCATCATCAATTTGTCGGTCAATTTAGACGTGTCTGTTCATCTGTCCGTGTATTCTTCTGATCATAAAAAAGCCACATCAAGCTCAAATTTGGTGCAAACCAAAGAAAGACAATTTATATTGGTTGATATTGAAAATGGAAGGAATCGGCCAGAAAATGCGCCCACAGAGCAACATAAGCTGAATACACCTCAGTTTTTTAAGCAAAAATTTATAATTCTTTTGGCTCATAACTTCAAATATGAAACAAATAGAAAACTGAAATTTTGTAATATCTACAAAGTTATGCAAATCGATCACGCTTACCACGAAACTATACAATTTTAAATTAACTGTCAATACCATAAATTATCAAATCAAGTGCTTACTTCTTACTTACTTCTTTTGAATAATATCGATTAACAATAAAATCTAATCAGACAACTTGCTATAGACGTATTTTACAAGTAGAGCAAATTATTCTAATAATAAGATGAAAGCAAAAAAAAAATCTGAAATTTGTGGACGTTCTTTTTTTTGCAAATTTTTACAACGTTTTTATAAATAATAAGAAACGTCTCAAACAAAAAATAGAGAAAAGAAAAAAAACTACTGTGGCGTAAAATAAAAAATTTCTCCCTTTGTGGGCGTAACTTTTAAAAGCTTTAAAGGAATTTCAGTCATCTTGGATGATATTAAATTTCCTTTAAAATATGTCATCAAATTATCTTAACGAAAATTTCACAAATATATTTGTGGGAATGATTGCAAATTTTAAATAAAATATTTAGGACTTTCAAAATTCCTTTTCTTCTGCAAAAAAATATTCTTTACTACAAACATTTCTCACAAAATGAATACAAAAATGTATAAAAATTCCATTAAGTCCTAATCGTAAATAGAATAACAAGTAAGATAATTATATTTGAAGGGGCCAAATTTTGGTCATTCATTACTAAGACACAACAATATTACGATTCAAAATCTATTTCAGTTTTTTGGAAGTAAATTGAAAACGTCAACATAATATTGCGAAAATTCGAATATTGGATAATTTATGGCAAGCATGGCCGATTTGCATAATTTTTGGAGAGATGTTGAGAGCCAATGACTTTAGTACTTCCACAAAAGTTCAATTTTTTTTAACTCTTCCAATTTGAAAAGAATAAGTAAAACATCATAAAATTTTCTTTTAAAAAACCGGGAATTTCTCAGTTTATGTGTGCATTGTGGGCGTATCCTTTAACTGATTTTGCCAATTTTTAATACTGACATGCTTGTAAGAATTTCTAATGTTTCTGTGAAATTTGAGTTCGATACCTCATTATTTGCTACTGAAAGAATATTAACAACCCACGAACAGACGCGCATATAAACAGACGGATAGACGCATTAAAAAATGTCATAAAATAAAATAAAATAAAATAAAAAAAAATAAAAACAAAAAAAAGCACTAAAACAAAAAATTAATCGTTTGATGAAAGTTCATTAGAAAGCTTGACAAATAGTCTAATTGACATAATCAATTAAAATGATTTTCGTGGATTTCTTTTGTTTTGGACACTTGTGGAAATCAACGAAATTTGAATGAACGATTGGATGGATGGAGATTTGCACGAATGGACGGATGGATGAATGAATGGATGGATGGATGGATGGATGGACGGATAGACCATTGTATTGATCTATCGCTGATATATGTTCAATCTAAATGGATTATTCTTGTTGATGTTTTTGTTTTTGTTCAGTTACGTGTTATACAATTCCTTTCTCAATATATTTAAAAGCTCACCATAAATTTCCCCGTTTATTTTATACATTTATGTATAACTAGCATCCTAAACTCCATCAAATTTAATTCTCTCTTAGGCATCGTTCCATTACGATTTTTTTTTGCTTTTCATTGAATTACGAAATAAATTCAATCAGTTAGTTCATTAGTCAATTTAATTTAAGTCAGTTTCGTTTAGTTTAAAATTTAATTTTATTCAGACCCTTTTACTTATGTTGACTTTAGTTTACTTCAATTAAATTCAACTTCAATCTATTTAATTTTCTTTATAGTGCAATTCAGTTCAGTTTAGTTCAATTCTAATTCAGTTGAAATTAATGTTCCAGTTTATAAGAATGAAGGTAATGAAAAGACCCATATTTATATAAAATGGGAAATAATTAATTAATAAAATTTCATTATATCGAGAATCAATTAATCTCTTTTTTCCATCATTCTTTAGGTTTTCTATGATTTCGCATCATTCGCATCGCCGTATTGTTTGGCATTTCGCAAAAATTAGAAAAGTCAATTAAATTTCCATTATAGAGAATGGAATGTAGAAGATTTTTTTTTGTAGCTTGTTCTTACCTCTGCTACATAATAACAATGACTTATAACAATGCTCATACAAACCTCAGAAGAAAAAAAATCACAATCAAATTCATAAAAGAAGAAGAAACCGGGAAAAGCGAAAGCAACTGGAAAAAGATGAATAAAAACGAAATAAACAATAAACAACAACAAACGGTACAACAAGTGTAACAGAACTTCATTGACGAAGATAAAAGGGAGAGCGATAGAGAATACAAATTCGAAAATTTGTTTGGCTAATTTTCTCTATATGGCTTTAGGAACTCAAGGAATGGACTTCAAGCGGCCATAAAGAGAAGCAAAAGGCACTGCTTTAAACAGCTGTCCGATAAAACGGATGTGAATCCTTGGGGCACAACGTACAAAGTAGTAATAAAGAAACTTAAGGTGCGAAAGGTGCCCAGCCCCATAAATCCCAGGATACTGAAGGAGATCATTAGGACACTCTTTCCGGAAAGGCCTCCGGTACCGGAAAATATTATAAATCTGGAACTGACTGAGGTTCCCCCAATAGCAGACGAGAAAATGCACACTGTTTGCAAGAGTATTGTGGAGACCAAAGCCTCAGGTGCAGACGGTATTCCCAAGAATTAAGAATGCCTTCAACACTTATCCTGTGATAATTGACGCCGTCAGGAAAGTGGGAGTACTCAAATACCTTTTTAAGATTATCAAAAGTTCCCAAAAAATAAGATACTGCTCTACCATAACGACGTGGGACCTAAGAAATATGCGATACCAACAGGGTTTCTTCAGGACTCAATTCTGGACCCATTGCTATGTGACATTATGTACGATGAAGTATTACGTCAGCAGCAAATATCTTAGGCTTTGCAATGATATAGCTCTGACAGTGGTGGCAAAGCACCTCAAAGAGTTGGAGGGAATAACCGAACGAGCCGAACAAATTGTGCAGAAATGGCTTAAGAAAGTTGAGCTCGTACTTGCAGAACAGAAGACAGTGGTAGTGCTCATATCTAGTCAAAAACCCGCGGAAATAATGCGACTACACATAGGTGACGTGACTATAATGTAATCGGATGCAATCAAATACCTAGGCGTTATCGTAGACAACAGACTATGTTCTAAAAGGCACGTTCTGTATATTTGCGCTATCAAAAATCCTCCCCAATGTGGGAGGGCCAAAACCAGAAAGAAGGACCTTGCAAGCTAGCTCTAGAATTCTGTACGACTGCCCCGTTTGGGTGAGCTGTTTAAGAAATAAACTGCTTCTGCATAAGATATCCTCTGGATACAGACTGTGCACACTGAGAACTATTAGTGGATATAGAACCGTCTCGAACGAAGCTGCTAGCTTATGGGCTTGAGCCATGCCAATAGACACACTTGCGGACGAAATGGCGAGAATCAATGCTAGAAGAGGGAGAATGGGAATGCCAATCAATTTATAAAAAGGGAAGAGAGGAACATTTCCCTGGTGCGCTGGCAGAACCGATGGATCGCTTCTGCAAAAGGAAGATGGACGTAATACAATACATTTACCTGGTATAACGTCACAAAATTCCTTACTGGGCATGTTGTCTGTAATATTCTCCACTTGCACCATTCTTGAGGAAGACGCTGACCTTCTATTGTCTACGTTTCGCGGGGGAAAGTATTATGCAATATTCAGTGCGAAACGTAGTGAAGAATGCGATAATATCAGAGCAACGGTGGAATGAATTCTCCGAAAGCATGGCGTTCCTGGTAAAGGAACTAAGGATGGCCGAAAGCAGTGGAAGTCGACAGGACAGAATGGTACAAGCATAATTATGCTAACCCATCCCCGCGAAGTAATACCTAATGGCAGTGGGTGAACGGCGGAGACCTATGTGTTTTAGTTCGTAGGCGTAGGCAAGAGTGAAACCGGGTCCAGCTCTGTTTATGAATCGTGCATACCAAGAGTCGGCTGTTGGTATCTATGAGGGTGTCACCCTACCAAAAAAAAAAAACACATACATAGATAGATAAATAGCTATTGTGAGTTTCTTGTATATTATTGTGTACATATTTATGTGGTTTGATTCATTCTCTTCACCTTAATCCATCTCATTTTCTCTCTCTTGCCTACAATTTCTTTCTTTTTGTCGCCATCTCCGTTATTAATTCTGAATGTTTGGCATTTTAGTAATGAATAAAAATTGTAGAGAAATTTGGGAAGGGGCAGTCTATTAATGTACAAACAAATTCACACATATAGGCGAGTGCTTATAAATGCACACATAAATATGCTGCTTAAAAGCCACAGGCAAACAGCAATAACCAGCAACGTCATGTACAGGTAAAAAAATATTGTTGAAATGGAAGCGGCCAATGTAAATCCTGCCTGACTGACAAACTAATCATGATACAAATGAATAGGTAGATGGTGAAAGAGATAGAAACTGTTAGTGAGAGAGAAAGGGAATAGAATAAAAATTAAGAGTTAAGGGGAAACAGTAGAAAGAGATAACACAGAAAGATATGGAATGTAAGTGTGATAGATAGAGATAGAAAGAGAGATAGAAAGAGAGAGACAGAGAGAGAGACAAAGAGATAGATAGGCTTAGAATTAGAATCAAAACATAAAGTATATTTTTTATTGTTGCAGGTTATTTTTTTCAAAGTTGCTTTCAAGAAAAGTGCATGTGATTTGACTGTTTATGTGTTTGGCATAGAGATGTTATAAAAGAGTATACAATAAACAAACAAACAACAACAACAACAACAACAACAAAAACAACAAGTAACAATAAATAGAACGCAATAAATAAAAAGTAACGAAATAAAGTAAAAATCTTGAATATGCCTAGAAAACAACAAATAAATGAAATTTATGGCATTTATAGCTTTTGGTTAAAACCCATACACATGCACATACAGACAAATAGACAGACTATAATAGACAGATGGATAGACATTTGTAAATCTAAAACTAAACTTATTAATAGATGGTGAAGTAAGTTTTGCAACTCTTTCTATTGTTGTTTATTTTTTGTTTCATTTTTAGAACGAACAAACTAACCAAATGTTTTTATTTGTGTTCTATTTAAGAAAAAACTAAATTGCATATATAAAATTAATTAAGGAAAAAAATATTAGAAAAAATTTTATGGTCGATGAAGGCTGCATTTTTAAATATCCCACCACTTTATTCAATTTAATTTAAAAAATCAAGAAGTATGAAGAACAAGTCAAGAAATTATAAAAAAAAAATGTATGTAATTTTTGATTGAATGATTTGAAAAAGTTCATTGGACGTTAGTGAGTTCAAAAAATGGTCTGACCTAAACAAATTTGTTTCAAATATATTTATTATGTAAAAATATAAGAATATTCTAATTTTCCTTAAAAAAGCACATAAAATTGTACGTATTTTTCGTGCAATTACTTTTGCGCCAAAAAAGGCATCCTCTGAGAAGTGATTGTGAAAATTTTCCGATTTTCGTTTCTGGGTCAAAATAAGCATGTTTGAGTGTCAAATTTCAATAAATTATAGAAATGCTTTAATCGATGAGCTAAGTTATTTTAATTTTCTCGTTATAAACAAAACATGAATCCATCTCAAAATGTTAGACAAACCTAAAAAAGCCCCCCCAAAAAATGAAACAGAAAATTAATGCAAAAAAGACAGAGAAATAGTATCAAAATAGTACATGGATGGACGCATCAATAGACTGACAAATTTTGTCCAGATAGATGGTTCTAGTTTGTGAATGGAATGAACGAAAAAAGCAAACCAAACAGCAACAACAATAAAGGAATATTGAAAATAATCCTAAATTTTTTATGTTTAATAGTTTTTCCAGAAAAAAAAAAGCACAAAATTTAACAAAAAGTTATGTAAAAATGAAAGTACACACACATATACAAAACAAATGCACAACACCAAAATAAAAAACAACAAATAGAAATAAGGAAAATAGAAATCAGAAATGTTTGAAGTTTTGAGGCGCGAGCCACTTCATCCTATCTCAGATCAGACCAGGCCGACGTAAATATGTATGTGTGTATGCGTATGTATGTGTGTGTGTGTGTGTGTGTGTGTGTGTGTGTGTGTGTGTGTGTGTGTGTGTGTGTTTGTATATATTCATCATTTATATAAATATGTTAACACATTGATGCACACACACATACACACACACACACCCACACCCACACCCATACCCACAATACAAATACAATACAATACAAAATAATGCAAGAAACTCATACCATGGCACTTACAATTTAGCATTTGCGTCATGTATGACATAACAACAACAACAACAACAACAACACCAAGAAACATTAGTAAGAAGAAGCAGCAGTAGCATCAGAGGCAACAGTGAAATTCATTCCGTTCTCCGCCTCTTTTTTTTAATACGTGTCCTTTTAGCGAAAATTAAATGTAAAAATATTTTTAAAGAGCTCGAACATTAAATGGAGAAAAGGTCTGAATGAGTCCGCATGCTTAGGCATGCTTAGGAATTATCATTAGCCCATATAAAAGTCCTATAAAAATTTTCATAAAAACTAAAATTAAATAAAAAAAAAAATTTCATAAGTGAGCTCAATTGAAACTGAGCTGAACTAAACTTTAAATTTTTATGTTTCTTCATCACGCGTTAATTTAAAAAGTTTTCCATTTTGCAAAAGTCTCATTTGAAAATGTTTCGTATAAATACGCTCTAACAAACTAAAGATATTTTATTTTCATTTGTGTACATTTTTACAGATTTTATTTTCTATTTCAAAAAATGTTTGGTTTCCAAAAAACTATGCTATGCAATAAATTTTGCATAGCAAGTTATTATTGTTTTTGTGTTTTTGTGTTTATTTTTTTTTTTTTTTTTATAAGAACGAAGTCAATTTAAGTTTGTCTTACTACCAAAGTATAGGCCGCAATTTTAAAGATGGGCGTGATTTGCCTCAAAATTGTTTAATAAATATAAATAAATCGAATAATTTTCCCGATCAATGAATCGACAAAGTTTTGAAAGAAACCATTAAACATAACATGAAAATTTATTACTTGCTAATAAAATTCATATCAATTTGAAATTCATTTAGCTTTACATTTATAAATACCCATGTAATATTTTAAAATGATTTGGCGTAAATGGCCGAAATTTTTCACATCTTTTGCAAATGTACAATTTTTTTTTTTCAATTTCTTAATTTATGTTACATTTCAATATGAATATTATACATTAGTATTGAATCAAGTAGTGTGTAGTGTATTTAGAAGTTTGCCATGATCGGCCAAAAAATTTCCTTATTTCTTATTTGTCCTTTTAATTTAAGGATCAGGCTCACTCACACTACAAATAATTTTTTTTCTATTTCTATGTTTATAGGTCTTTCTCTCTCTCTCTCTCTCTCTCTCTGTCTCTTTCTCTCTCTCTCTGTCTCTCCGTCTCTCTGTCTCTTTCTCTGTCACACCTTTTGTATCATGTTTCTGTTGATATGTATGAATATGAAGTTAATTATTTATTGACTGTACACAATTGAGTGTCGAGCAGTCTGAGTTGAATTTTTGGGGGTCGGTTTCCTTAATCATCATAAAAGCAATATGAAATATTTTTACTATTGTTGTTATTGTTATTGTTATTGCTATCATTCTTGTCGATATTATTGTTGTTACTGTTATTATTTTAGTTATTGTTTGTAGTGTGTTGTTGTGTTGTTTCATATTGAAATTTTACATTGAATGGTATCAGGAAAAAAACAAGTGTTTTATGAAATATCGTTATATATTTTTTTTTTGTTACTTTTTGTTTCATTAGTATTATCAAAATTGTTGCCAGTTGTTGTTTTGTGTTATTTTTACAATTTATAATCGTACGGTTCGATTAAAGCGCAAGACTAATAGCAAACCATAAAAAGTTATAAAAGAAGAATAAGAAAAACAAAAGTAGCCAGAAACTTCTGGCACAAATGAAAGTTTCAGCTTTTCCATTTTCTCTTATTCCATCGTCAACATTTTTTGCAATAAAACAAGCAAAAACACACAAAATCGATTTCATATCGAGCAAATTGCAATTTTTTTTTTTTTAGTTAATTTTTATTTTAATAAATTTAATCATTCCCCAATTTTATTGAAAATTCTTATTAAGCAACTAATTTGTAAGTAAAAGATTTCAATTAAATTTAAACTTTTTAACACTTAACATCCATAAATGCCGTTATTCCAACCTAATAATTAATCATCCTATTGAACTTCTAACTCCTGCTTTAGAAGCTTTTTTTCTACTACGTTATTGTGTTATTGCATTAGGTGGACCCGCTCGAAGCGTTGCATAGATTCGTATGTATCTTAAAGATTAAGCAAAAGGGTAAAATCTTAATATGAAAATCTGTTGCTAAAGAGTTTTTACAATGGTTAATTAAGTTCCATTATTTGATGACTGGAATATTAGTAGACCTCAATTGCAAATAAAAGATAAGGCTCTCTTATGTCGTATTTAAGGCACCCTTTAAGTTAAGCGTAAAATTTTTACCATTGTGATCCTTGGGAACCGTACTATGGAATTCTATACATAAAGTGAAATTTCAATTTCGATTTTTTACCGAACATCCAAGATTTTCCTACCTCCTCTTGGAAAGGCATTTGAAAACATCAGTTTCGCATGCAAAGGGATACGTAGTCTTCGAGTCCGCTATTAATGGGGTAAGACCGTCTACCTTGTAATACCTTCTACCATGTAATACTATGGTCTATTCAATTCTATTCACCTCGCTGCAGGTGCAGCCCGCAGGTGCAGGCAGTTGTCTAATGAGAAACGGGGAATGTAATGCAATCCAATTAAATATAAAATCATGGATAATAATAGCCTTACGCTAGAGTAAATTTAACACAGTTATTTACTATTATTATTTTAGTATAGCATTTGTCACTATTGTTCCGTCGACTAAATGCACGGCATCGATTTAGATCGGTTTGAAATGCACGCATGAAATATTCTTATTGCCCAACAATATAAAGTTATGTAATAAATTTTAACATGATAGAAGAAGAAGAGTAGGAAATTTTTATGGTTTTTCTGTTTCTCTTTTTTTTTTTTTTTTTGTAAGAAGAAACCGCACAAAAAACAAGAAAAACCTATAAAAAAGTGGAAATTTGAATAAAAAGTGGCAAAAGCAAAAGAGGAGCAGAAAGAAATAATTTAAGAAAAAGCAGTAAATATAGCAACACCAAGGCAATCTGAATATTACTTACATATGATGATGGAAGAAGTAATAAATAAGAAGAAGAAGCATGCGCAAAAGGAGAAAACTGTAAAAGAAGAAAAAAAAGTGCGGAGAAGCAAAAATTGAAATAAATTTCGTCAAACGTGCTGTTGAGTAGAATTATTATTACACATACACACACCCACACACACCCACACACACTCACTCACACATATATATATGTATATACTGTTAGTGTTTTACATGCATACCTGCCGGGAAGGCTCAAATGCATGGTATAAACATACTTAACGATCGCTAGCGTTGGTAAACACTACACATCACGTGCATGCCACCGTCACGACTAGCTTCCAATTTATAGCCACTATTGCACCTCATCTAGTTAGCTTAATCCTTGGTGTAAGGATTCTGGGCCTTCTTATTACCCCTTGGCTTAGATTAGATTAGCCCGATAAGCCTACCCAGCTAGCCATTTTATTCGGGAAATGGCACCCTGCTCGACAGAAACATAATTGTGGAACTCCATATAAACATAATTAGGTCGAGCTACGCCCGCGACATGGGCACCACAGCCCCCACGAAGCCAACTCCAACATCACCACATGGGCAAATATGAAACTGGTGATCCCGTGGTACCAAATTATAATTTAATTTGGTACCACGGGATCTGGTACCAAATTAAATCTGATCTGATCTCGTGAAACTCATGATGCCCCCTGATGGAAATGGATCAGAAACCATCTCATGAGCCACTCCCAATTGAGCAGGTGCTTTCGGAATTGGTCGCCCCCATATATATATATGTATATATATAAAAATGTGCGTGTGTGCAAAAGTTATCTTCACATATTTCACGGTGTCGTCTTCGTCCGCCTGTACCAGCCTGTTTCAATCGCTAAATAAATTTAAAAAGTCAACGTATGCATGAATGTGTATGTGTGTGTATAGCTTTAAGGTAACAATTGCTCTACTAACTGGAATAACAATGAACGGAAATGAATTGTTACAAAATGATTTTGCGATACCGTTGATTGTGTGTCTGTATGCCCATCTCAGTAATGTTTGATCTTATGGCTAAACTTTTTTCTCTCTTAATCTTCTTTTCACTTATTCACCTTGTGTCTCTGTTCATCTTATTGTCACATTTGATGCACGCACATAGAAAAATGTCAAGAAGCAACAAAAAAAAAAGAATGAAGAGAAAAAATGGTCAAAGAATAAACATGGAGGCTGGTGGGGCTGGTGGATTGAGATTAGTGACTGAGGGCGACGTGATTGTGTGTTAAGTTTTTTTAAATATGCAGACGGCATCGTAATGGTATCATTAATCTTCAGGCACGAGTGATTTGTCCAATAATCTATCAGAGCCTTCCTCTGTTCTTTCACTGTCTTTCTCTTACATTCTTACATATTTTTCCCTCTTCCAGAATTTCAAAAATCACTTCAACAATTAATTTTATTTTCTCTTCATTGCATGCGAAAACTCTTTATTTATGTAAAATAAATAACTTTACGTGAAAATTGTGTTACCCGGGCACATGAACACTTCCATGGATGAACGGATGGATGGATGGACGGGCGGACAAACAAATGGTACGTACAGATGAATGGAAGTTTAAATAGATTTTTGAATGGTTGGTTTGGGCCCACACGGTAGGATGTTAAAAAATATTTCTCTCTCTCTCTCTCTCTCTCTCTCTGTCTCTCTGTCTCTCTCCATGTATGTACTTGAAGATAAAGATGAAATTTTCTTTATAACTTTTTAGTTGTCTTTTGCAAAGGGCTTTTGAAGACAGGGCAGTGGAAAACAATCTACTAAGTAAAGTGATTGACAATGGCCAACAATGGACAATTGAATGCATACACACAAATACACACGCACGATTACATAAGCCCATACAAGCCCTCATAATAAAATGTGGCCATAAAGCGTAAGTTTTTTTTTCTTCCGTATAATCTTTCCCTTTTTTCCTTTCCATCTCTTACTCAATATCTTCATTTCTACTTTCTTTCATTATTTTTATTAGTTTTACAATCGAACGAATAATAATAATAATTAAAATATCAACAAAAACAATTAAAAAAAATATTTTAGGCTGGGGCCAAATCTTTGATAGCTACACCTCCATTATACCATAATATTACGATTCCCAAACTGATTCAGGTTTTTTAGGAGTAACTTGAAGAACTAAACATAGAAAAATCAAAGTTTGATATTGAATTATTTCGTGTAGGCATATCCGATTTGCAAGATTTTTGGGCAGACGTTGTTGGCAAACGGCGCCCCTTTTTGTGCAAAATTTTAGCTTTTGCAATTACCAAATGATGAGCAAAACACTGTTAAATTTTGCATTAAAAAAAAATTAGATGATCTCAGTTGTTGTTACACTGTAGGCGTGTTCTTTAAACGATTCTGCCCATTTTCAGTTCCAACCTGCGTGCAAGAACTTTTAATAATTCTGCCACATGTAAGCTACTTATCTCAAATTTTACAATAGACAAACACACAAATGGACAAACGAACAGATGGACAGTTGGACAGACAGACAGATGGACAAACGTTCAGACATGTTTAAATCGTTTCAAAATTTTATGCTGATTAAGAATAAATATAAATTTATAGGTTCCCCGATGCTACCTTCTAGACATTACCTTACAAACATTATGATAAAGTGAATATAACTCCAACCTCTGGGTGGTGGTTATTCAAAAAGAAGACATTAATGAAATCAATGAATCAAATAAACATTTCAATAAATGTTACTGATCGCCCGTATATTTAAATGAATGTAAATTAGTAACAGATTGAACAACAACAACGGCATTCAATAAAAAGTAAACAGATAAAATATTCATCGTATATGGGTGCAAGGATAATGAGTCCAAGAATGTCCCACAAAAGCCTAAAAGGATTATGTGGCTTATTTACGTGTAAACACATAAACATTGGCACATACATTAATACATACATACACATATACATGAAGGAGTACATTTATACATATGTTTGTATGTATATGTATTTGTGTATATGTATTAATGCTTACATAAAATGCAGTGCAGGCAGGATTAATATTATACTTATGTTGCTTGCTGCTGCCGTTGCTATTGGTAATAATAATTAAAATAATAATGATGATGATGATGATGATGATGCTGATAATAATAATACTTAACGGAGCAAAGACAACAACAACAACAATATAAATTAATATATAAAATAAGCAGTTGTTAGATGAAAAGGAAGAACCAGATAAGGAAAAAGTTGCTGCATTGCATTACCTGCTCTTAGTCTCTTAGACCCACCCTTTCACTAACTCTTTTTGATTTTTTTTTTTGGCTATTTCTTTCCCTTTTCTATTTCCCGTATTATTGTTTTGTTTTCAAGCTGGCCCTTTCTCCATCAATCTATTTCCAGCCAAAATATATTTGTTCCTATTTTTTATCTCTGTCTCTTTTTGCTCCTATTTTTCTCTATATTTATCTCGACCAACTATAACTGTCTATAAGACCGTGTGTGATGCAATAGAAGTTGCATCATTTTATCGATGAGACAGCAAACGTTAGATAAATGTAGCAACTGATTGCTGTTAATGCTCAGCAGACAACAGACAACCGACAACAGACAACGAACATTTTATAACAAAAATAGTCCAAAAAAAAAAAATCTCTACAATTTACTGCTTGCGTTATCATGTTGCAGCATGTTACAAAAAGAAAAGAGAAAAGAGAAAAAAGGCTAACAACAACAATGTAAAAATAAAAAAATTGAAAATAAAGGAAAAATCAATCCTCATCATTTGCCTTGCCGTTTCAATAAGTGAAATATTATGCGCGGGTGTGTTTGTGTGTATCCATTTATAACTAACCAAATGCTACAAATATGCAATTCAATATTTTAGTTATAATTAATATTGTTATCAGAAATATTCAAAAAAAATTAATTACTTTAATTTAAAGAGCATTTAATCATACGCAAATGTATGACTTAGTTATCCAAAAAAAAAAAATAAAATAAAATAATATAAAAAAATAACAAGAAAAGAAAAGCCAAATAAAGAGAAAACGAAGAATCATCATCATGATCGCCATCATTATCATTATAAATGTTGCACTTGCATTTAATGTCACATTCATTTATTTTCCTACAAACATGCAATTTATTGCTACTTTTTGGCATAATTTGAAATGGATTGATTTATCAGTATAATTAAAAATCTATAATTGTAAATATTCGATAAACATTACATACATTACTTACTGTCATTCATCGCTACAATATTTTTTTTTGTTTCATTGCACTCAAAATTTGTTCGATCAGTCAGTCAGTTTCAATCATTTTCAAATGGATAATTTTCGCCTAGAAGCTAAAATTCTATAATCAAAGTGATAATTAAACACAGAGGAAAAGGGAGAGAGATAGAGAGGGAGAGAGAGAAATAGAGAAAGATAGAGAGAGAGAGAGAGAGAGAGAGAGAGTTACATAGATAGAAAGTGTAAGATAGAGATAGAGATATATATTTAAGATATGATTAACCAAGGCTCAGGCTCAGAGTCAGGCTCAGACTCAGGCGACCCTATAAATATTCGGCATCATAATCCTCTCTGATGTAAAATGAATTGAAAGCTTCAGCGATATGCAATATTGAGCATATTTTCAAATCGTTTAAGTAAAAGTTTATCATATGAAAGGTGGCACATGAAACAGTAGGCCGATCTGATCTAATCTAAATTAAGAAATTCCTTTTTGATTCGGTGATTCGGTTTTTATTCAAGCCCATTTTTTATTGATTTGATTTGGAATATCGAATATTACCACTTGCAAAAGGGAAATATGAAACTAGTTTCCAAGGATAGAAAGACGGACAAGCAAACACATGAACAGATGCAGAAGCATCTTAAGAAACAATTGCTTTACGTAGCCATGTGCCATGTTAATCTAAGCGTCCGATAACACGTCCGATAACACGTACAACATGTTCGCTGATCGTGTCCATATTACCGTTCACATAAGATGCCAATTCGTGGGCCGATACGATAAAAAAAATTTTCTAAAACCACTATCATTTTCCCCAACGTACCCATCTCAATCCTCATCACCATACGCAGAATACAAACACGTTATCATATTTAACTATTAAATTTGATATAGTGATCATAAGACGTCAAATTAAATCCTTTATGTGACAGCTTACAATTTATGGTTGAATGGCAGCTACAATTTTGAATAGACAGACAGACAGACTTCAATCAAATTACGAAATTTATGAAAAGATGGAAGCATTTATCTCAAGCCCTTTTGAACTACTAAATAAATCCATCTAAATTTATTAAATACCTTCTTGTACAAGCGGTTTTGACCAAATTAAGGGCATAAAACAAAAACAAAAAAATAAAATAAAAATAAATATAAAAAGAAGAAAATGTAAATTAATCTTTAAAAAGCCTCTAAATCAATTCATTTCAATTTAATTCAAGTCAAATCAAATCAAACTTAACTAACCGACGAACCAACTAACAATCAGCGAAATCAATCAATTGAAAATGTAATAAAAACAACAACAACAACAAACAAACAAACAAACAAACAAACAAACAAACAAACAAACAACAACAACAACAACAACAACAACAACAACAAGAAGAAGAAGAAGAAGAAGAAGAAGAAGAAGAAGAACAAATAATAAATGAAATGAAATCTAAAATATGAAAACGTTGACATTCGTCATAAATTCATATTGAAGGTATAACTATACATATACACACATGTATACATATATATATATATATATATATATATATATATATATATATATATATATATATGTGTGTGTGTGTATGTATGTACATATGTACATTTGTAATTCCAGAATCTAAGAATGAAAAGAAACAAACACCAAAAACGAAATGGAAAAGTTTAAACAAATTCGATCAAACAAAATTGATTGCAGGTGACTAACTGACTAAATGAAATATGGACGGACTGATTGTCTAATTGATTGATTCATTTTAATGTTTGATAATTTTTAATTTAATTTCATTCAACTATAAATGAAAATTTGTTCAAATTCTCCATTTTTCAACTGTAACAACTAGAAATTTTTTTAAGAAAATCAAAAAAATTAAATAGTAAATTTCTAATCCATAGAAGAAAAAAGACAGAAGAAAAATAGTCCACTAAATTTTAGATTTCCTTAATATTATTAATTCTATATATATTTTTCTTATTCTTTTTTACCTTTTACCTCTTCTTTTAATATAATTTCGAGGATTCATTAAGTAATTACTTTTCATAGTTTTGGTTATGAATTTTCTAGGAGAGCCCCATCTATTAAAATAATAGGCGGGGCTTCTCTAGTTTAATAAATTGAAAAAATTTTAATGAACAAAACTTAGTTGGACTGCAATTTAATTTGGTATTTATATTACGATCTATGCAATTTTAGTGGGCCGGCTTGATCTGACTTGATCTGATTTTTCTAAGTGTACGATGCTTTCTGGGAACTAGTTGCTCCTGTTCTTAAAATACAATTCAAACATGAAAATTCTCATTTGTTCATTCAAAAAATTAAATTATAAGAATATTTAAATCGAAGGCGCTTCAAAAATATCCATATTTTTTCTACCTGTGCTCTGTTTGACAAAATGTTATACGGTTCATCAAATAAATATAAATAGATAATATTGTAAATTTTTCTTATAAATCATATGCATATTTTTTCGAATTTTTAATTTTGCATGGACTGAGCTACGCTGGATAATAATTGCTCGATTTTAAGCCAATTTATATTTTAAAAAAATCTCTGAAAAATTCTTATGGCCAAACGATTTTGTACGAACAAACAAACAAGCTTAAATCGATGTATAAACCTCAATAATATGATGGAAGGATATATTTCAAAATCTTACAGAGTTTTACATCAATACTTATTATAATTCATCTTATGGCTAATGAGGTAGCGATCTGGGATATAAAAGCACCTGAAATATTCAATAATTATTAGAATAATATGGAAAATATTCCTTAGGAAGTTGATGGTGTATTCAATTGTCTTTATTGTATAAATTGTTAGGTAAAACTAAGCAAATAACATGAGGCCAAATAACTTTGCCTTCTTCTCATTTAATTAAATTCTTTTGGCACCAGCCATAAAAATATCATACAAGGCTTAAGATGCATAAAAAATTTCTTATAAAAACATTTAGCTTTAATTTTCATAATAATAATAATAATAATAATAATAATAATAATAATAACAACAACATTGACGTTGATGACAAGGACAACAATAACAATAGTAATGGTAATGGGTAATGGTAAGCCTGTGGAAAATGAGGTCAATAATGTGAAAAAAAAAGTACGATAAAAAAGGACAAAAAGAAAAAAAAGGTAATAGATTGTAAACAACACCACCAATAACAATGACATCAGACAATTATAAAAATGAGGTCACAAAAGCTGACACAAAAAAACAGACACACACACACGCATACAGTGATACCAAAAATAAACTATAAAAATAAAAATATAAAGGAGAATATTATGATGCTGACGTGGCATTACTATGAAGTACAACATACCACAATGGAATTGCATTTAACCTTTTTTAAATAAATTCAAATACCTGTTATATGTGACAATGAGAATTTCTTGTATTGTATTTCGTGAAGAAGAAGAAGAAGAAGAAGAAGATGATGATGAAGAGGAGAAAGAAAATAGCCAAGTAATTGTTTAGTGATTATAAAATGCTTTACACAATTAATTAGATTAATTTGATGGAAATATCTATGGGAAAGTTGAATAATAATTTTTATGATATTTTACAAAATCTGTTATGTATGAAAATATTTATATATTTCATATTGGCAAGTTCCTTACGTAGCAATCGTATATATGATCTAAACATGTCAAATTTTAACAATTTCAATTTCATTCTTGAAAGGCCATGTAAAATGGACATGAAATGTCCTTTGAATATTTCCTTATATCTGAGTTAAAATAGTGGCAATTTATAGTGAACATAATTGTGTCAGATTTAATTTTAAAACATGGACTTACAGACTTGAAATTTTTACTATGAAAACATTATTTTTTAATAAGTAATTTCCTCATTTCCTGGATACATGAATATTGACAATATCACGTTCGAAATATAAATATGCCTATCAAATAGAATACCTTCTCACATGTAGGTGGATTAATTCAGTACAATACTGGATGATAAAATGTTTAAAAATATTAAAAAAAGTCTCTATAATTTAAGGACAGATTAAAATTTCTATGTTATAGCACAGCATGGGCTTCCAGTGGGACACGGCATAATGGTGAACATGGCATAATTATCATAAGCTAAAATAAAAATTATGGATGAAAAAGCCATCAGAGCAAATAAAAAATAAAAATATGCCACAAATGGATGAAGTTTATCCAGACACAGAAGAGAATGGGCAGAAGATTAAAATCCATACAGTAAATTAAAATTTTTTGAGTTTTGCTTTTTTTTCTAAACAAGATTTTTTATTATTTTTATAAAAATTTTATTTCTTTGGATCAAAAGTCGATTGAAATTTTTTTTTTTTGTATCGAAAAATGATGCATTTAAGAACTATCAAATTGAATTGCTCGAAAATTTGTTGGTATTCAAATATATTTATATCTTTTTTTTTAAATATGGGGACGCTAAGAAATTAAACGAGAAAGTACAAAGTTTTGAAAAAAAAATGAAAATGGAAAAACGGCAAAAAAATAAAAATTATCATTCTAAGCCATTTATGGACTTTTCCTCTCATTCTCATTTTTCAACAATTACACGATATATATATCGCTTGCTCTCTCTCTCTCTCTCTCTCTCTCTATCTATCTATCTATCTATCTCTCTCTTCCTTTTTTTCATTCTTTCTTTCTTTCTCATCAAGTGCTTATGGGGCAAAAGAAACTAACTTTTACATGTGCAAACAGCAATAGCAACAACAACAACAACAACAACAACAACAACAACAATAATAATAATAATAATTACAACAATAATTACAACAGTTTATAATAATAACGACAAATATACTCGTACGGAAACGTACGAAAACAAAAAAAAAACCAAAAGAAAAATTCCAACAAAATAGTGGCCATTAACAACTGTAAGAAGAACCGCATTAAATCATGGAGAAGGGAGCCCAGTGATTAATGTAATTACGGTAAATGAAAAGGCAGGAAAACTAACTTAAAGTAACGTAACTGATAAATGAACTGATAAGAAAAAGTTAATAAAAAAAAATGTTATGTAATCTGAATGAGGGCAAGGAGCCAGAGTAAAGGCACGAAAATTGAAATTGTTATATGATAAATTAAATTTAAAAACTTAGCAGAACAAAGAAAAAAACTGTATAACAATAAAAGAACAAGAATACTAACTCCAATAAAAATAATTTCATTATTAAATATTTTTCAAACTTTCTAACACTTTTTCTCCCGATTTATAAACATTGATCCATCCATCTCTTTCAAATAATTTTACAATAATAACGGAAGTTCGTGAAGTTTATTGCATTTTTATTAGATAGCAGGAAAATTTTATAATTGTGGCCAAATACGGATTAAATAAGCAAACTTACACGGATCACAATCGCCCACTCACATGCGACATACATTTTCACACATACATAGAACAATTAGAATTTTTATTTATTTATTTTCTCTGTGTGTGCTTAATTCGATTTTTGTGTCTTTTAATTGCGAAAAGAAATTAACAAACTAACCCGAATACAATTAAATTGAATTAAACTGAAGCAAACTAAAGCAAAATGAACTGAAATGAAGTGAAGCGAAGTGAAGTGAATAGAATTTAAGTAAACTGTATTGACTTATGATGACAGAACACGCACTCTCAAAATAAATTGAATTGGATAAATGTTGATTACACTAAACTACAACAGTAACAACAGTAACAACAACAACAACAACAACAACAACAACAACAACAACAACAACAATAAACACCAACAACAATAAAAAGAAAGAGAAAATATTGGAGTAAAAAATAATGGCAACACAATTTATACAATTTCCTTTTCCTTTGTTGTTATTGTTGTTGTTGTTGTTGCTGTTGCTGCTGTATAAGAAATAGTTATGTAGAAATGTTTAATATTCTTTGTGAATTTTCTTTGTGCATTTTATGCAAGAAGAAAATAGTTAGCTTAATAGAAAGAGATATATAGTAAAAGAGATAGGTAGAGATAGAGATAGAGATAGAGATAGAGATAGAGATAGAGACGTATAGATAATGAGTCAGTTATGTATGAAAATAAACAAACAAATAAGAGAAAAAAGAAAAACAAGTGATTTAAATTTTTTTTTTGTTTTTTAGCAATTTTATTGTTTAGTTTTTCATTCGCTTCTATTTGCCAACTTATTTATTCATATGAAATGAAATTATATGCAATAATAAAAATAGCAATAACAACAGTGAACAGCAATAATGGTTAAAATGTTACTTGGGGGTCAAAGCAGCAATAACAACAATAAAGAAAAAAAAAAGAGAATGAAAAAACAGAAATAAGAATAAGTGAAAAGTTTGCAGTCGATGAGGAGCCACCCTCTTAAATATCCTACAGCCTTTTTGTTTATTATGAATAAAAAGTCAAGCAAACAAAGTCAATAAAATTATAAATTATAAATACATAAAATTTACTTAATTGGGCCGAATTTGATAAAGCATACATTTTGCATGTTCAAAATGCAAAATTGTGTCACTTTGTTGTTCATATAATGACTGCTTCTTTTGAAGAATGACGTGATGTGGGAAATGGTCGTACAAAAGGCATGATTTTAATCACTTTTAATAGCTCATTTCATTTCTGGGCAATAACGCATTTATTGTTTCACATTTTATTAAAATATTTCAAATATTGCATCAAATCTGTAGCTTGGCGAACAGACGGAGAGTGAGTGCAATGAGTATTTTATATGCATACCTGCCGTGAAGGTTTAGTTGCATGCTAATGAGCTCTAGCTTTGGTAGTTAGATCAAGCATGGTGCATGCTACCGCCACTACCAGCTTCCAATTCAAAGCCTTGGCTTAGTTTGATTAGCTCAATAAGCCTACCCAGCTACCCATTTTATTCGGGAAATGGCACCCTGCACGACAAGCAGATATATGTTTGAACGAGCAATGCCCGCGATATGGACACCACAGCCACCACGAAGCCAACCTCAATATGACCACAGTGAGCATATTAAGTCTTTGGATCTGATCTCGTGACTCATGATGAACTCTGATGGCCGGCAAAACCAACGACCATCTCATGAGGCACTCCTAGTTGAGCAAGTGCTTCTGGTGACTGGTTGCCCCCAACTGACAGAAGGACAGATGGACAAATGGACTGTTAAAGATAAATCGATTCAAAGAAAGTATATTCAGTGCCGATAAATTTAGTAAAAGATGAGGCTACCTCAACTTCTTTTGGGTATTACATACAACGGCGCAAGCATTTCATACCCAAAATCGACAAGTGGTGTAGCGTAAAGCCAAATCGAAAGAAAATCAAAACGAAAAAAATTTTACCAGTCTTCGGCGCACATACACACACACACATAGAAGCCCAAAGAAAAAAAAATAGTGATAAAACGGGTGGCGAACAGTTAAGAAGAGGAAAAAGAGCAGCAATTGGCGCAAAAAAAATGATGAGCTCACTATTAACGCACAAATATATAAAAGATATCGAATTAGAACGAAAACGTTAAAATGCAGAACAGAGAATAAAAAACAGAAGGAAAAGAAAGGACGTATATGACGTGTATATGCTCGATGTGTTGTCGATGGAATTGTAAATGTATTTGTAAAAAGAAAATGAAATCTAATTCAAGGTACTTTAAAGTTTATTAGACGCCATATTGTTTTGAAATCAATTCTTTTCTTTCTTTTTCTTTATTTTAATCTTTATTACTATCTCTCTCTCTCTCCCTCTCTCCTTCTCTGTAAACCACTCGTTCTTTTTTTTTTAAACTTTCAATTATACATTACAATAAATTTTAATGCTCTGTAATTATTTAATAAGAAGAACAAGAAATAAACCAGTAGAAATGTTGTAGGGGCCATTTAACTTCAGGTCGTACAGTTCTTGCAAGCGCATTATTACCTCATTATTGATTTGAAACTTGGGAAGTCAGTGAAATAAAAACTTTGAAAAATTCAAATGTAAATTAAGAATTTAAGATGCTAGATTTAGGCTCTATGGTTTGGAATAGTTAGGTATTGAAAATTATGAAAATTTTCTAAGAAAAAAATCTGCATCCGCATTAACTTGATTTACTATAAAAAAAATTGACAAGGAGATGCCTCTGCCTCTGCCTCTCTTAGTCTCACTCTATTCTGTTTTACTTATTTGATTTTTTTTTTTTTTTTTTTTTTTTTTTTTTTGGAAAAATCTATCTTAATTGTTTCACTTGTGTGGTTCAAAAAGTGCATTTTGCAATGAAAATATTAAAAATAAAATCGTCTAAAGCGCAGAGATGGCCTTAAGAAGTTCAGACACTTTTATCTATATATTCATGCTGCTTTTGTTGGTTGGTTGGTTGGTTGTTGTTGTTGTTGTTGTAACTAAATCAAATACCTATATAAGTTTTAGGAATGAGCAAAAAATTAGGGTACATAAAATTATTTTAACATTTATCGTTTCCACTTAATTCTTAATTCTTATCCTTTATAGTATAAGCTAGAAGAAACTGAGATATAACTGATGTGAACACAAACATATTGATGACAGGATTTTTACATTATAAAATATTAATAAATAGAGCACTCTTGTCGTTCTCTCCTTTTTTTCCATCATTCCTCATTTGCCTGTTTGGAAAGACATTGGAACATTTGTAAGGATATTATATCATTTTCTTCTTGTCTTAATGCAATAATTTCCTTTGAGATTAATTTTTATGTTAATGAAACTTGGCTCAATTTTTGGGGACTGCATGATCGCCCCGATATGAAAGAAAAGCAATGGATGCAATATAAATTAGTCCATTCATTTTGGTGGTTACTTAAATTTTTTTATAACATTTGACAGAAAATGAAAATGTTAGATGGGTCCACGAAAAATCACGTCTGCCACGTGGCCCACATAATTTTAAAATTACAACTTCAAGGCCCTTAAAAGAATTTTACATTTTTTAAAAACTAACTGAAATTGTTCCAATTACAGCAACAACAATTACAAAAAGAACAAGTAAGAAAATTATATTTGGCTGGGGCCAAATCTTGAATACCCACCATCCAGACACCATGACATTACAGAACATTGCAGAACATGATTCAATGTTTGGGGAGTAAATTAAAACGTAAACATTAAAAAATAAAAGTTTGGTTTTGTATAATTTCGTGTAGTTATATATGAGTTGCACGATTTTTAGAAAAGCATTATAGATCAATAGCCTTCTTATATGGGCAAAATTTCAGCTATCAATCTTGGGTAGTTTGTAGATGCTGAACAAAAAATTACCAAATTTTTTTGCTTAAAACAAATGAGGTGTTCTCAGTTTATGTTGCATTGTGGGCGTGTCCTGTGACCGATTTGGCCCATTTTCAATTTCTACGTGCATGCAAGAACTTTCAGTGATTCTAAATATTAGCTCGATATTTTACGAAATTTTACGACCAGGAGAATGTTTACAACAAACAAACACACAGGCGGACATGTTTAAATCGATTCCGAATTTGATGCTGGTGAAGAATACATATAAATTTTTACAGGGTAACCGACGCTTCCTTATAAGCGTTACAAACATAATGACAGAGTTAATATACCACCAATCTCTGGGCGATGGGTATAACAAAAACTGTAATTGCTTTGCTTTTTACAATTTAATAATAAATTCAATTTTTTTTGTGAATTATGCAGAAAAAAACAACATGCTGCAATTTATGCTCATTTTTCTCTTTTTGTCCGTCTTCAACATTTTGTTTTTAAGGTTTGATTTTTTTGAGTATTCCAAATTTACACAATCAACTATTTTCGATGTTCTTTATACATTTTTGCACCTTTTTTTGATTTTTTTATTGTTGTTGTTGTTTTTGTTTTTGTTGTTGTTGTTGTTGTTGTTTTTGTTATTGTTGCCGCTGCTGCTGTTTATTTAATGACAAAATGACATGTTTCAATATTATAACATATAGGTCAATAAGTTTACATTTTAAATGGACCACAGACCGGTGACTTATAAAACAATGTGTTACCGTATATGCAAAAGCATATGTTACATGTTTGTTAAGCCACATGCGTTAAACGTACTAATGCAGAGAAATGCACATATAAAAATATGGACGAACGAACAAACAGATACGGAGAAATTATGGGAGAGATGAATAGAAGGATGGACACTTAAAATGAATCAGATAAATCAAATAAGAAGAAGAAGAAAAATCAATGCATGAAAGAGAAGGCTATAGTGTTCAAAATAAAAATCGAGAGTAAAAGAGATACATAATATCGAAGGAAATACTTTGACCTTCCCTGCACAAAAATTTATCACATAAAAAAAAAATTAAAATTAAAAATTGAAAATTGAAAATGAGAAAAATATCAGGCGAACCACACACACAAATTTCATAAAAATAGTGTAAAGACCACAATCAACAGTGAACGTAATCACCAACAGAGATTGCTATCACTATCGTTAGCGCTATCGCTAACGCTAACGCCATCGCCATTCTCGCCATCATAACCTCCATCATCAGAGCCAGAATTGAAGTCTGAGTTAGAGACAGTATTAGCATTAGTGTTACTATATGCATAACTGTATGTGTGTGCGTACGTGTGTGTGCGTGTCTGTGTGTGTGTGTGTGTGTGTGTGTGTGTGTGTGTGTGTGTGCGTATGGCATTAAATAGCATACGTTAGACAAATCACTCGACAGACACAATAACAACAACAATTATATGAATTAATTTTAAATTCAAAGAAATATATAATAGTGACAACAACAACAACAATAATAATAATAATAACAACAACAACAAAAATTTATCGGTATTTCATAAAATAATTTCCTATTTTGCCAGCTCAAAATGCTACCGCGTTTTTATGTAATAAATTTAATACAAATAGACTTAGAGAGAGAAAGATAGAGAGGCATAAAAAAAGAGGGAAATATTTACGTAATGTAACATTATCAAAATCAATAAATAACTTAACAACAACAATAACAATAACACCAAAAAAGTTGAAACTTCATCAAATTTGTAAAAGTAAAACATTTTTTTTTTCATTTTTTAACAATTTCCTATAATTTTATTCTTTTTTTTTTAATTAACAATTGGCATTGCTTTATTAATTAATTAATAATAATAATAATAATAATAATTTATATTAATTTGTTATTGTTGTTGTTGGTATTGGCTTTTTTTTTATTTACACTTTTTGGTCTCTGATGTTTTTTGATTTGTTCTAAACTTTTTTATGAAATTTATTTCCCTATTTCCATATAAATAAACATCATTAATTTCATCATCATCGTTACCATCATAATTATTATCAATAACAAAAAAAACAAAAAAAAATATATAAAAAAAAGAAGTGCGAAAGAAGCAAACAAAGTAATAAGAAATATGCACAAAAATGGAATAAATAAATAAGTAAATTTATAATTCACTTGCGCCAACGTGGCACTTGGGTGTGCCCGTCTATGTACGAGCTTATATGTTTTACATAAATATTTATGTAGTAGATTGTATTTGCTTTTCCTTTTCTAATAAAATCATTTTTTTCATCTACTTTTTTTTTTTGATTTTCATTTACTTTTGCTTGCTGCGCATTTTTATTATTAGACCAGGACAACGTCTACTGGGTGTGTGTGTGTGTGTATGAATGCAAATACATCCATGAGGGATAACAATATGTAATAACATCAGCAACATTAGCAGTAGCGATAGCAACAGTGGCAGCAACAACAACAAGAACAACAACAAGAACAAGAACAAGAATTAAAAGAACAAAAACGTAGATTTATATTTTGCATATTTTCCTAGTTTTGAATTATATATTCATAAATACGCAGTAAGGCAGCATACGCACACACACACACACACACACACACACACACACACACACACAAAATATGATATATTGTGTGTGTATGTGTGTGCGTGTGTATGTGGCCGCCTGCAATGTCTCAAATTTGCATATGACGCATATTTATTTATTTATATAATTTCATTTTATTCTTATATCCTACACACAATAAAATCAACAACAACAACAACAACAATAACAACAACAATAATAATAACAATAATAACAATAAAAAATCGCAAAAATAATAATAATAACAATAACAACAACGGCAATGGCAATGATACTTGTTAGCATGTTCGTGCAATTTTTGTGCATGTCACTAAAGTCATTTCCATTTTTCTAAATGAGAAAGAAAGTAACTTCAACTTTGTTTCACACGCTAAGCAATTACAACAATTATTCCGTTATGCTTCTCTATCTGTTTAATTTTATGCTTTTTCGTCTACCCATACGGCCATTTGTCCATCATTTATTTTACATTCATTCATTACGGTCACCTATCCATTTGTCCATCCGTCCATCCATGCATTCAAGTTCCCTTTTCTTGCCTTTTTATTAATGCCTAAGAATCGTTAGTTTCAATTCTGATAGAGAATTTTCGGGGAATTTATATTACCGAAATAATATGCACGAAAATGTATAATGCAAAATTTGGTAAATTTCCTCAAGATACCGCTCGTTTCCTCATTATGTGAAACAAGATAAAAAGAGTAACTGATTGTTTTTGTTTTATTTCAATTTCCAAATTAATCCAAGCATTGATTTGACTAAATTTAGTGCTTGGGAGCATTTCGATATTAGCAATTTTGATATCTCTAATAAATTCTTTTTGTAGCGTTCGTTATTAATAAGCTTAGTTTAGAGCTGTAGGATATTACTGAGATGACCGCCACGTTTCTATTATTTATAATATTTTTTGTTATTTCATTAATTCAATTTCCATTTTTATTATTCTATAGGATTTTTTTTAAATTTTTCTTTTACCATATTTTTTTTAATGTTCTATCATAGAATTAAAATTTGCATAACGGTACATAATAAAATTGTAACAGTACTTATAACAGTAATAATAGTAACAATCAGAAAAAAAGGAATCTAAATGATGAACAAAATTGAAATGAAGTGAAATGAAGTGAATTGAAATGAAGTAAAAAAGAAAGAAAAAAATAAACATGGAAAAGTTTGAGCGAAGAACGTGGTAAAAATTAACTTATTATTTAAATTATTGCCTACGACATATATCATTATGTTTTTGGAGGACTAACAAGTTCGCCCCAGTAAACTATTACGCATTACTGATTTTGGCGCTTTAATTAAAAATTATTGGCTAGTGATTCCGAAAATCTACTTAGTTCGTATTATCATAGTTCTAAAATCGAATAAACTGCAATCAAGATTAATAAGCCTTTAAGGTATGGAAAGTGTTTGCCCAAGTTGATATGCACGATTATTTTCAAGATCATTCAAATTGGCATGCCTGTCATTCGACATATATGTATAATAATAACATTTTAGAAGCCAAACAGAAAGAAGTACATTCATTTACATTCGAGTTTGCTCTAATGCGGTGCTCCTTTTCTTTCTCTTGATTGTAAATTTCATTATATCTTCTGTATTTGTCTTTCTATTGCTCTTTCTTATTGCTGGTCTGTGCTCAACTAATTTTATTCGGTTCTTTTAGTTATGAGCTAACTTCGGCTTTCTTTTATTTTTTCCTCTCATCTTTTCGTATTCAAGAGATTAGTTTTGGTTAAGGTTAAATGTGTGGGAGAAAATGAGTGTTTGACTTTCTCCCTTACAGTATGAAGATAGAACTTCACTTTTGCAAGGCGTATTCAGATTCTCTTTAAAAAAACACTTCTTAGAGAGCAGCTCTCCATTTGAGAACATTTGAGAGAGAATGTTAGATCAAATGAAATCACTGGTATATTAAGGCGAATTATAAAATCGGTATATTATTGAGAAAATTTTTATATTATTGTTTTAGAAAATTTGATTTTAATTATGGAATTTATAGTTTCGAATTTAATGTTAACTTTCTAAGGCAATGGAAGAAGATGTCTATGCCATGCAATGGTTTAATGTCAACTTGATTTATTTGTTTCATCTTATCTTTTAAATATTTCCAATATAATTTTCATTATTATTAGTGGAAAAATTACACCGATGACACCTAATTTTTTACACAATTAATCAAATTCATGTTTCCATAATAAACCATTGCTAATACAAATAGAAAGCTGTAGAAGCAAAAACAGTATTGCCAACATCAGCAATAAATTTTTTTTTTCATATAAATTATTTTCTCTGTTTTATAATTGTTTTGCTATTGTTGTTTTTGCTGCTATTGTTGTTATTTATATTAAACAAATTGCGCTCAACTAATGTGCACTTGATTGAGCTCGTATATCAAAATGATGCAATCAAAGAGTTCCATTAAAAAGTCAGCGCACCCAAAATATAGAACAACATGTGAAATGTGTAAATGAATACAAAAACGAAGAAATGAAGAAAAGTGTAAAGTAAATAAAAGTGTGAAAAAATGTGTTGTGCAATTGAATGAAAGAGAAATATACAGAGAAACAAAAGAGAAAGGGAGATCTTGTATGAATGACAAGTTTGCATATAGAAAACGACTGATAATTGTTGTTGGCTGGTTAAATGTTTGTTTAGGTTCGCGTTCGCCACCTGCTATTACAAATATTTTGAACATGTGAACGTGACAAAACTATTAAATATGTTGAATTGAGCGAGACGTAAAATGAAGTAGAGTTAGAGAAAGAGAGGGAGATAAAGATAAATATTGAAGGACAATGAGATTGAGAGAGGAAGAGAGAGAGGGAGAGAGAGAGAGAGAGAGAGAGAGAATGAGAAATTAAAAGTATATAAAAGTAAAAAAAAAAGGACTGAAGGATGAAAGGCACCAGCTAAAGTTGGATTTAAAATCAGAATTAGAACCAAAGTCCGGAGGCAAAAGTAAAGCCAGACTAAAATCATGTAACTTGAAAAGGAAAAAGTGACAATTTCAAGGGCGCATGTTACGAAGCATACGCATGATAAACATTGTCCGGTTGGCAGGGTGAGAAAGGTGTGAGTGTTAGAAAGGGAATGACAGGGAACAGGGAATGGGTTAAAGACAACAAGAACAACAACAACAACAGCTGGAGCAACATGAAAGTACATGAAACATAAAATTTAAGTTTAAGATCCTGCAGGCACACTCACACTTACACACACACATTTTCATTTACACGCTTATTTATTTTCTTCAAATTTTTGCTCCTGTCTCTTTTTCTTCTTCATTATCATCATCATCATTATCATTTTCTTTTTGCTCATCTTCTCCTTTCTCATCGGCCTTTTTTTTGTTTGTGTCGCTTTTTAAAAGCTTTGTACGTTTGTGTGTTTGGGTGTGCCAATGTGCCATTGATAAGCAAACACTGAACTTTGAGACAAAAGTCTTCAACGGAAAGCAGTCGCGTTTCTCCTTAGACGGGCTCTTTTTCTTTTTTTTTTTTTAATTAACTTTTGTTGTTTCATCAAAAATTTTAAGTTTGTGCATAAATTAATTAGAATTTTTTTCTGTTGCAGCGGCAATTGCCACTTCTTTCTAGTTATTCTTACTTTTGATGCTTTCCACCTTCTCCTTTTCTCTTGGTCTTCTTCTGTTGTTGTTTTCTTGTTTTTTTTTGTTCAATTTTTGTCTTTTAAATTTTGGTGCAATCTAAAATGATATCAAAAAATAAAACGTTTCATGTATGTTGACGTATTAGGCGAGAATGTGTGTGTGTGTGTGTGTGTGTGTTTGCGCTTTGTTTGTGAAACTTTTATAAACGTATTAACAACGAAATATTTCGATTTCTCCTTTTTAATATTCTATTTTCTAACAGCAATGACAACAACAGCAACAACAACAACAACCCTACGGCAAGAAGTACTTAAATAAAAAAAGGACAATGGAAAAAGAAAAAAGGAGCACTTTCAAGAACAAACAAAAAGAATTTCCTCCCTTTGATAACGTATCAGCGAATTTTTCTGCTGACACATAAAATTTTAATATAAACATACACATACACATACACATACACATACACACACACACACACACACACACACACACACACACACACACGCATAAACAAGCACTCAAATGCACATACACTCACATTTCTATACAAGAAATTGCAAGAAAGAAAAAGGACAAAAAGGGTAAGCAAAACCAAAAAAAAAGTATATTTGCCATACATGGACGGGCAGATGAATCGATGGGAAGGCGGGCAGACGGGCAGACCGTTAGGCAGACAGCTGCAGCAGGTGACCTGGAAAAATGTTTTGTGGCGAGAAAAAAATGCCCATTTTATTTATGTGTTCTTGTCGTTGATAAAATTTACTAACTATTGCCCTGGATAAATGTGTGTGTATGTTGAAAGAAGAAGAAGAAATTGTTACTAAACCAATTTGCCATATTTTCAATTTTCTTTTATGTTTTATTAATTTATTAATCAATTTTTTTTTAAACATCGTTTAATTCTTTAACAATGCAAACATGCAAATATTAATCTAAAAGGTACCGATAAACATACATACATACATGGACCACACACACACACACACACACACACACACACACATTTATATATATGCTGTTGTTTATTGTTTTCCATCGAATCATTTTTTCTCGGTACTACGATTTGTTTTTGTTTCTGTCATTTCTTCTTCTTCTTCTTCTTCTTCTACCTGCTACCCTTCTTCCTAAGTTTTTTAACAATATTCACACATACTCATACGCACAATGTAACCACAATAAATCGAATGTCGAAGGTTGCTAAACTCATTTATCAATTTATGGATGACCGGTCGTAGCAACACCAACAACAGCAACAACAATAATAGCTAGCATAAATATTAATGCTTACAAAATTAAAAAAAAAAAAGTTGGACATATAATCCATTGTGATACCTTTTCCAGACCCCAGCTCCTAGACCCCAGCTCCCTGACTCTAGTCCCCTGCCTCAATTCAACCAAAATTTTAAGGGCAAAATTAGGTAAAAGTCTAAACTAAAAGTCACAAAACCGAAAGGCTAGATTGGAAGGTTGCCTAAAGGCCAAGCTCCAAGAATTTTGGTCTAGCCCAGATTGAGAGCTTTTTGCTCGAAGGCAATAACTAAAAAGTGCACAGTGAATAGAAAGAACTCAGGCGTAAAGTTGCCAAGCTGCCATATTGCGAAATTGCGAAGCGAGAGATCTACCATTCCATTCGTTCATCTATCTAATCATATGTCCGTCCACTTATCTGAAGATATGTCTGTCCTAATTTTTATCATTGGCTGAATGTCTGCTCTACAAAATGTGATTACTTGGATAATTTTACTATTGCAAGTTAAATTTAAGAAGAAGAAGGCACTTGAATAGGAAGTCTGCCACAGAGAGGAGATAAAGAATAATAAAAAAAAATTACAAGCAAAAATAACAGGAGTCAAAATAGTAACCGCATTGCAAACATATTTTTATTTATTTATTTATTTATTTTTTTTTGATCCATCGTAACGCCCTAAGCATTCAACAAGCATGACTTTAAAAACACGAATAAAAATATTATAGTTAATTGTGGCTGATTCTTTAAATACCCTACTACTGTTTTAATTCGTATATAAAACAAAAAACAATAATTTACAAATCGATAAAGTTCAAAAACATTGATATCACTTGAAAAGTTCTTTATTAGAAAAGGAATCCAAAAAAAATAAGAATGGATCGATTTGAATTCAATTTGGTAAACAAATTTGTAAAATCAAATAATTACTTTAAATTGATTTTCATTAAAAAAAAAAAAAAGATTCAGACAAAATTGTAAATATTTTTGACCAGAACGATTTTTTTTAATGAAATTTGGTCCCCTTTTTAACTTTTGCCCAAATTTCAATAAAATATTACAACAAATTATGATTTCAAGATTGGTAAAAATATGTAATTTTTCCAATCAAAAAAATATTGATAGATCGGTAGAGGATCGATAGAGCAAATGGATTATAAAATCATTTTAGAAGGGAAATTCATCTAAATCGATTAATGAAATAGTTTTATATATTTAAAAATTTTTTAATTATAACGCACAAATAAATCGTTTAGGGTATAATTGGATCGGTGTAAACCATATAAAAAGCGAAAGAGTTTGTTATGTATCCTTAACAGCCTGTTACTGTTACTGGTTACCATAAAATCGCATCACATAGCCCATATAATGTGTGCGTACGTGCATGTGTATGTGTGTGTGTGTGTGTATGTATATATGTGTGTGTGTTTGTAGGGATAACATGTTTGTTGTTTTTTTTTAGATATTTCTGTTCATAAATCATAAAATTTATGGCACGAAACCAAACACTTGCAAACCTTTTTCTCCTTCTTTTTGTCATTTTTTTTACCGTTTTTTCTATTTGTTGTTCTTCTCCGCATTGTTATATAGTACTATAATAATAATAATAATAATAATAATAATAATAATAATAATAATAATAATAATAATAATAATAATAATAATAATAATAATAATAATAATAATAATAATAATAATAATAATAATAATAATAATAATAATAAAAACAACAACAACAAATGCTGCACAAAATATTGGGCTAATGTTTCATTAAATTTTTTTCATCCTTTCATTTTATCACTGAACAAGTGACTTGCTTCTATTGCCTTCAAATGCACCTTCTTCTTCTGCTTTTTATTTTATTTTCTTTTTTTTTTTGTTTTTATTTCTTTGTTCTTACATTTGTTCTATTTTTGCTCTAAATTCCTCAGATTTGTCAATTTTTCATTCATGCTTTTTATTTTTTTTTATTGTCTTTTGTTTACTTCTTCCTTTCCTTTCATTCATTCGTTTCGTCTATGGACACGATGCTTGAAGGTGAAAGCTTAAAGCTAAAACTATCACTACCACCATCACAATAAGCAGCAGCAGCAGCAGCAGCAGCAACAACAACAACAACAACAACAACAATATTAATAATAACAACAAAAATAATAATTTAAAAATAAAGAGCATTAAGAACGTAAATAAGTTAATAGAGAGCATAACAATAGCAAAAATACAAGAGATCAACAACAAGAACAACAACAACAACAACAACAACAACAACAACAACAACAACAGGAACAACAAAAACATAATTGTAGTTGTGAGAAGAAGCAGCAGCCGCAGTCACAGCAGTAGCGCAGTTGCACTAGAAGCAGAAAAATCTAAAGAAGAAGAAGAAGAAGAAGAAGATCTATAACATTCAACCAGCCAACAAGTGTAAGAAATAAAAATGCAAGAATTGTAACAATGAATTGAAAGGAATCAAAAATTATATAAAATAACTTTAAAGTAACAAAATAAATAAAATAAAAAAAAAAATTACAAAAAAACATAACGCCATGAACGTGGCAATTCTGATCCATATACACACACACGCACACAATCACACGCATGAACATATGAACACTCATAATCAAGAAAAATATAACTTGCAAGAAGAAGAGAAAATGAAAACAAAAAAAAAACTAGAAAGAAAAATTGATGATGGCAAAAGAAGAAAAATAAAAAATATTCCTTTCAAGTTTCTTCTGCTCACTCTCTCTGTCTATTGCCTGCACATTCTTACTCTCCTGCATGACTACATAAATTTTTTTAGTTCACTTTGATAGCAATTTGTAATCGAGTAAGTGTGAAATAGCTTTTAAAATGTTCAGAGATAAAAAGGCAACAACAACAATAATAATCAAAACACATAAAACATAAATGAAAGAAGAAGCCTTAGCAAGAGCAATAGCAACAGCAACAGCCACAAGAATAGCAAGCATGAGAAAGAAAAGATGATTAAAAAAAGTTTATATTCATTATTCGCTTCGTGTTTCATTGCCTTTTCTCTTATCGTTTTTTCGTTTTATTGTTTTTTTTTTTTTTGAATGTTCATATTTTTGTTCCATTCATCTTCAATCTCTTTTGGCTTTTGTTTGATGCTTAAAAACAACAATAGAGAATGAAAAACGTGTTTCATATTATTCCGTTAAATAATCAAAGCAAAGAAGAAGAAGAAGAAGAAGAAGAAGAACAAATGAAATTATACCTGCTTTAACTTAAACGAATTGAACTGAACGTGAAAGTCAACGCTCAACTAAAGTTGTCACTTTTCAAAATATAATTTTTTTCTTCTAAATTAAGTGAGTGTAAGAGAAAAATAAAGAGAGACACAGAGAGAGAGAGAGAGAGAGAGATAGAGAGGCAGTTAACAAATTGACTAACTAATGAATTAATTAACATTTTATTAAATTACGAATTTACTTAATTACTTAAATCATATTGAAAAGAAATAAACAAGATAAATTTTTATAAAACAATAAGAAAAATCCAAAGCAAATGCGATTTTCTATTCTTTGTATTCTATTTAATTTATTATTTAAGAAAAATAAAAAACTAAAATTAATTTGCAGGCCATCCATTTTTTGTTTTTTTGGGCAATTTTTTCAAACACTTTCTATGTAAAATTTTATTTTAAAAATTGTTGTTCTATGAAAAAGTGGGAAAAAATTTTGTTATGCAAAAAAAAAAAAATTTACAAATTAAGGCAAATTATAATGGGAAAGTGTCTCTTGATAACTACGTTCAATATTTGATGGAATTGTGCGTCCTTTGAATGCGTCTCTGGAATTTATAATTGAAATAAGTACAAGTTAAATGGACGGGCATTATGGATTTAAAATTTCAAAATTCTATCAAAGTGTTGTAAATTTGTTAGAAAGAAAGCAAATTTTATTTGAATGCCTTAAAATCGTACTTAAATAACATTCACTTTTTGGTTTCTATTCAATAGGACTATTTTCTTTAAATTTTTTTTTTTTTTATAATTTCGAATAAATGTTATAAGCTCGCTTTAGAACTTGATACAAGCAATATTTGGTATTTTGGTGATTAAAATAGTTTTAAGGACAATCAGATTATTAGATTGACCAAATTGATAGAAATAGTTAGATCGTTTGATTGTTGTTAGACTGGATGTTACGTATTTTTCAAAATTTATAACTTTTTAATTTTTGTATACTTTAAACATTTGTTTAGATTGAATATATGTCCTAATTCTCTTTTAATAGATATCTAAGAAAAAGGCAAAGAAATAAAAAAAACAAAAAATTACAATAAATGTAAAAATATTTGATTAGAAATGTCAAGAATCGTTTATAAGATGATTATGAAAGCAATAATTATTACAAAACTACAACGGTAATGAATTGAAAAGGAAGAAGAAAACGAAGAAGAAGAAAAGTGTTAAATTAGTAAAATTGCTTTTTCCATCCTCTATTTCCTTTTTATTTGTATAGATTTTTATATTTTTCTTTAACATTTATTCGTTCTGGTTTTTGTGCTTTTTTTTTTGTATCAGTTTCTATTCTGGCTTTCTAAAACTTGCATTATGTAATTATGGGCTCCCATTGGCCATTCTTGATATTAAAAGAAAATGTTAACATGAAACAATCAAAGCAACAAGAAATGAGAAATAAAAAAAAATCAATCCCTTTTAGCTACAGAAAATGTAGGAGAACATGAATAACATGAAACGAAAAAGGATGAAAATTTCCTTTGAAAGGCACAATCGAATAATTTTCTTTCTTTCCACTTTCATTTACATTTTTAATTGTATTTCTTTCTCATTTTTCTTGATTGTTTAAGATTTTTTTTATATTTTTTTTTGTTGTTTTGTTGTTTTTTTTTTGTTCATTTTAAAGGTACCATAATAAAGCACATCAATGGTTAAAAGCCATTTAAAGGTAAATGGCTTAAGGAACTGAATGAAGAACTGGAAGACAATTAGAAGAAGTTTTAAAAAATAAAATAAAATAAAATAAAATAAAATAAAATTGAAAAAAAAATTTATCAAAAATTTATAAGAGAAATAAATAAAAATGCTATTCAAAGATTTGTAAAGAAAACATTTAAATTTTAATTGTAAAAAGTTTTAAAGAACAGACAGACAACTCTGCATTATGTCGTTTATAGAGATTGTTAGAGGATTTCTTAATGAAAATTAACATGAAAATATGGAATTAAAAGTATTTAAGTTTAGTTTTAGCTGTTGAATCTAATGGACTGTGTCCGTTTGTCCATCTGCATGGCTCTCTGTTGTTGTCTGTGCCTTCCTGGTTGTGGTTATTTAAGATATTCAGCTTAAATTTAGTAGAATCATTGAAGGTTCATGCATGTAGGTTGGGATTAAAATGGACAAAATCAGCTGTAAGGCACGCCCACCGTGTAACAAAAATTGAGAATACCTCATTTTTTTAAAGCAAAATTTTTGGTAGTTTTTTTTGTTGATAGAAAGCTAAAAATTTGTACTAATAGAAAGGCTAACGGTAAATATGCAACATTTGAAGCGATTTTCAATAAAATTTTTATTAATTTCTTGGAAATATAATTTTACAAAATGATTTAGTTTTTCAAAAAAATTAGGCTGTATGTAGAAAGCAACTGTTGAATATTTTTCCATATTATCTATCTCTGAACCAAGAAATGTCTACATATCAAATTTCAGATAAATATCGTAAAAATTATGGCCCACAGACAGACAAATGGACAACGAGGTTTAATCAAGTGCATCAAGTGGTTGTACGACTATGGGACTATCGAAGCCTTAAAGTTAGTCCAAAATAAATAAATTTTAATGGTCTAATAATAATGATAAATACTAGGAAAGATCAAATATATTAAGTAAATATTTTGATAAGGCCTAAAATTTTACTATTCATCTCTTTTAGAGATTTTATTTATTTTAGCATTTCATGCTAAGCATTTCAGTTCACTTTTGTAATAATAAGATTAAAAAAAATAATGCCATCATTCTTCTTCTTCATCAATATTTTTTTGTTCTTCGTGTTTCTTATGTTGAACATCAATAGTAGACAATGAGAAAGAAGAAAAGGAAAGATTGAAGATTGTGAATGCATGATCTTAATTTGTAATAAAAATTGTATGAGAAAAAAATTTTCAAGGTATGTGAGTTATTTGTTCATGAAAAAAGGAAAAAAGGAACAAAAAAGAGGAAAAAAAAAGAAAAGAAGGAAAAAGGAACAAAACACAAATTATAAATAAATTGTAAAATGCTCTTAAGCGTACATGCATTCATATGCGCGTTCAGGTGTCCACATTTACGTTACATCATCAATAAATGACGTAAATGAATTGTTAACACTTGAATGCTTAAAATTCTGTACGTTACGTTACGTTTTGTTATGTTATGTTATGTTATGTTACGATATGATACGATACGTTCCCTTCCCAATTCAATCGTACACACACACACACACACAAACTTTTTTACATAAACAATTAATTGACACAGCAACATTTGCGCTCATGCCCTTCTTCATTTTTGTGTGCAATTTTGCCAGCAAACTGCATGAAAATGCAATAATTCATTCTTTCCTACTTCGTTCATTCTTTCTCTATCTCTCTCTCTCACACACTCTCTCTCTCTCTCTCTCTCTCTGTAACTTACTTTCACTTTATCAATCTGTCGTTATCACCCAACCATCTTTTAGTTAAGATTTTTGTTGTTTGGTTCATATTTTTTTGGTATTTTTTTGGTTGTTTCCTTAATAAGAAACGGTGACAACAAAAGTGAGACAGTTATTCAATATAAATTCGAATTTAATTAACTCTGTTACATTTTTACATTTCCTTTCTCATGATTGTTACTGTTATTGTTATTGTTATTTGTTATTGTTATTGTTATTGTTATTGTTATTGTTATTGTTATTGTTATTGTTATTGTTATTGTTATTGTTATTGTTATTGTTATTGTTATTGTTATTGTTATTGTTATTGTTATTGTTATTGTTATTGTTATTGTTATTGTTATTGTTATTGTTATTGTTATTGTTATTGTTATTGTTATTGTTATTGTTATTGTTATTGTTATTGTTATTGTTATTGTTATTGTTATTGTTATTGTTATTGTTATTGTTATTGTTATTGTTATTGTTATTGTTATTGTTATTGTTATTGTTATTGTTATTGTTATTGTTATTGTTATTGTTATTGTTATTGTTATTGTTATTGTTATTGTTATTGTTATTGTTATTGTTATTGTTATTGTTATTGTTATTGTTATTGTTATTGTTATTGTTATTGTTATTGTTATTGTTATTGTTATTGTTATTGTTATTGTTATTGTTATTGTTATTGTTATTGTTATTGTATTGTTTTGTTATTGTTATTGTTATTGTTATTGTTATTGTTATTGTTATTGTTATTGTTATTGTTATTGTTATTGTTATTGTTATTGTTATTGTTATTGTTATTGTTATTGTTATTGTTTTGTTATTGTTATTGTTATTGTTATTATTGTTATTGTTATTGTTATTGTTATTGTTATTGTTATTGTTATTGTTATTGTTATTGTTATTGTTATTGTTATTGTTATTGTTATTGTTATTGTTATTGTTATTGTTATTGTTATTGTTATTGTTATTGTTATTGTTATTGTTATTGTTATTGTTATTGTTATTGTTATTGTTATTGTTATTGTTATTATTATTGTTATTGTTATTGTTATTGTTATTGTTATTGTTATTGTTATTGTTATTGTTATTGTTATTGTTATTGTTATTGTTATTGTTATTGTTTTTGTTATTGTTATTGTTATTGTTATTGTTATTGTTATTGTTATTGTTATTGTTATTGTTATTGTTATTGTTATTGTTATTGTTATTGTTATGTTATTGTTATTGTTATTGTTATTGTTATTGTTATTGTTATTGTTATTGTTATTGTTATTGTTATTGTTATTGTTATTGTTATTGTTATTGTTATTGTTATTGTTATTGTTATTGTTATTGTTATTGTTATTGTTATTGTTATTGTTATTGTTATTGTTATTGTTATTGTTATTGTTATTGTTATTGTTATTGTTATTGTTATTGTTATTGTTATTGTTATTGTTATTGTTATTGTTATTGTTGTTGTTATTGTTATTGTTATTGTTATTGTTATTGTTATTGTTATTGTTATTGTTATTGTTATTGTTATTGTTATTGTTATTGTTATTGTTATTGTTATTGTTATTGTTATTGTTATTGTTATTGTTATTGTTATTGTTATTGTTATTGTTATTGTTATTGTTATTGTTATTGTTATTGTTATTGTTATTGTTATTGTTATTGTTATTGTTATTGTTATTGTTATTGTTATTGTTATTGTTATTGTTATTGTTATTGTTATTGTTATTGTTATTGTTATTGTTATTGTTATTGTTATTGTTATTGTTATTGTTATTGTTATTGTTATTGTTATTGTTATTGTTATTGTTATTGTTATTGTTATTGTTATTGTTATTGTTATTGTTATTGTTATTGTTATTGTTATTGTTATTGTTATTGTTATTGTTATTGTTATTGTTATTGTTATTGTTATTGTTATTGTTATTGTTATTGTTATTGTTATTGTTATTGTTATTGTTATTGTTATTGTTATTGTTATTATTATTGTTATTGTTATTGTTATTGTTATTGTTATTGTTATTGTTATTGTTATTGTTATTGTTATTGTTATTGTTATTGTTATTGTTATTGTTATTGTTATTGTTATTGTTATTGTTATTGTTATTGTTATTGTTATTGTTATTGTTATTGTTATTGTTATTGTTATTGTTATTGTTATTGTTATTGTTATTGTTATTGTTATTGTTATTGTTATTGTTATTGTTATTGTTATTGTTATTGTTATTGTTATTGTTATTGTTATTGTTATTGTTATTGTTATGTTATTGTTATTGTTATTGTTATTGTTATTGTTATTGTTATTGTTATTGTTATTGTTATTGTTATGTTATTGTTATTGTTATTGTTATTGTTATTGTTATTGTTATGTTATTGTTATTGTTATTGTTATTGTTATTGTTATTGTTATTGTTATTGTTATTGTTATTGTTATTGTTATTGTTATTGTTATTGTTATTGTTATTGTTATTGTTATTGTTATTGTTATTGTTATTGTTATTGTTATTGTTATTGTTATTGTTATTGTTATTGTTATTGTTATTGTTATTGTTATTGTTATTGTTATGTTATTGTTATTGTTATTGTTATTGTTATTGTTATTGTTATTGTTATTGTTATTGTTATTGTTATTGTTATTGTTATGTTATTGTTACTGTTACTGTTATTGTTATTGTTATTGTTATTGGTTATTGTTACTGTTACTGTTACTGTTACTGTTACGTTACTGTTACTGTTACCGTTACTGTTACTGTTACTGTTACTGCTAGTGTTATTGTTACTGTTACTCTTATTGTTACTGTTACTGTTAGTGTTATTGTTACTGTTACTGCTATTGTTATTGTTACTGTTATTGAGATAATAATCGTTTATGGTCTTATTTATTTATTGGGTGTAACGAGGTTAAAAATTTTTACATGAATTGAGGCATAACGCAAAATGGCATGATCATTAGAATTCAAAACACTAAGAGCAAATTGAAAGATATTATTTAATAAGTGTAAAGTTACGTAAAATTTCGTTTATTTATTTGAAATGTAACTTTTTTTTTATAGGAAAAAAAGGCACGTAAAAACGCAGAAAAAACACAAATAAAGCAGAGTAAAACGCTCAATTGAAAAAAAAGTGCGTTCATAAATAATGAAGACATAATTCAATATATTTACCAATTTGGAAGAAGAAATAATAATGTTTAAAAGAAAAATGCAATGAAAGTATTGAAATTTTTTATAAAATAGACATTATTGTTGTTGTTGGATGACATAACCAAAAAAAAAAAGAAAATGCAAAAAGAAAAGCTTGATTCGTTTTGTATTCATTAATTTCCCTTTTTCCCTTTTCGCCCTCTCTTTTTAATTTTTTTTTCTTTTGTATTGCATGAATTTCATGAATTCAGTTCAATTATGCTAAAAAACAATGAATTGTATTTTGTTTTGGAATTTTTTCAATACAAAGTCTATCTTTACGATATGAATTATTTATAACCACGATATCATGATTATTATCCTGATTATTATTTTAATATCATTATAATAATAATAATAATAATAATAATTGCAGTATCATCATCATTAATCATCATCATGGTTATCATCATCGTCATTATCATGCAACAAATGATTTAAAAAAAATATATATAAAAAAAGAAGACGATTCTAAAAAAGTTTGAAAAAACAAAAATTCGGTTTTGATGGATTTTAAATGACCTTAATTTCCATTTTATCTCTTGCGATTCATAAAAAGTTAAAAATAAAATCCATTTAAAAAAAAAAAGTGAAAAATAATAAATAGTGAAAAATTTGAAAAGTGAAAAATTTGGATGATAAATAAATCGAATAAATTTCTTTTTTCTTTATAGTAAATTCATTATATTTTCAAAATTAGACGTACTTCTAAAAATTGTCTGTTTATAAGCACTTTCAATGTCATGGGTAATTGGGCACCCGATCACATTACAAATTTTTACAGAAGATCGAATTTCCATAAAAAGAAAGCAATTACGATTTCTACATAGATTGGCTAGATAAATAGACAGTCAGACAGACAGATAGATAGATGGTAAAATTTTTTTTTAATATTTCACATACAAATAAATGAAATTATTATACTTTGGATCGTAATTGATGCAGAATATAAATAAATGCAACAATAATCTAGCAATAATTATAATAATGATAATGCAGAATATTGTCAACAACAATTTAAGTTGTTGATGGTTATTTCAGTCAGCAATACACTAACAACAATAACAAGCAAAATAAAATAAAATGAAAAAATGAAAAAATGGAAAAATGAAATTGCTTCATTCTTATTCAGAGGAATTTTTTTCGTTCATTTATTATTTTATGTTGTTTTTATTATAATATTTTCGATCAACTCAAATTCATAATTGCTATTGTTATATTATTGGTCAGAGCAAGCCTCATTGTTTAAGCAGAAAAAAATATATATACAAAATTTAATAACGGAAAAGCCAGTACTTTAAATTTGCTTATGCTATCACTTCTTCACTTTAACAATTTTTTTATTTATTTATTTCATTTTTTTTTTTTTTTGCTAATTTAACCAGCTTATTAGACTTTAAATTGTGACCAGTAACGTTTGTAAGGGCTAAGTCGGTCGCCCTCGTTTTTCCCTTATCTGTTCTTTACTATTCCCTTACCCAACCTCTGCTTGCACTACTCGCTGCTGATGATGACGAGAACATGACAGATGTAAAAAAGAGCAGATGTAGATTAAGATGTTGATCCTTCTTAGTTGAAGTATCAAAGAATATTTAGATGCACGATCATCAGTGAAAATACCGCAGTAATAGCAAAGATCACAAGGGCAAAGTATCTTTAAATTACAAATGAAACCTCAATGAAAGAAAATCAAAATGCGTCTTAATCATTTTTTTTGATAACGAGTGGTTCTAGGTAGAAGGGTACGTATTTAGTTAGCCCGGTTCCCCATGCCCTGCGTTCTTGCCGTCTAGAATTGTCAACGCTAAGTGTGCATACGTGTTAATCCTTCGGTCATCTAGGTCATCTGGGTTCTTTTCCCCTTTTGTCTGATCCGTCAAGGGAGACCTTTCGAATTCCGGCGTCCGTACTGAGTTCAACTCAGAGCGAGAGTTAGATTTACACATTAGATTATCATTTAACTGCCTCAAATTATTTTTAACTAACGATATTTTTTAAAAGATTATTTGAAGATTTTTTTAACTTGCTATGTAAAAGCATTAGAAAGTTTATAGAGATAATACAATTGACATAAAATTGTCCCAAGTTGTCGTAAGTTGTAGCATTTTAAACTGTTTTTGCCTTTCAAGACCTCTTCTTTCTTGTTGCTTTCTTTACATGCTATTTGATTTGTGCAGGCCCAGTACGATGTGATCGTAAGTTACTTTCATGCAACTTTATTTATTTATTAAAGGCAATAACATTAAAAGACCAATCCAATTGGCTAAAAATGACAGCCAAAAGACATGAAATGTTCATTGAAGGAATAACGAAATGCCTACTACAAGTGTAAGTTCACTATGACGTTATAGCCGTTATAGCCGTTACAGCCGTCTGTGAAATTGATACATAGATATCGGTTGACTTTTTAAATAATTCAAACATTTTGTCATTATCTCTCCAGTTGAATTTTTTATTAGAACACGATTTCAACTTTATGAAAATTTTATGGATAACCGAATAATCCATAATTTTTTACAATATTTTCGTTTATTTCGATAAGTTCTCTAATTAAAAATATTCAACTGTAATGATGAAAATTTCAATTAGGATAAACAATTGAGCAGATACTAAAACATATAACGGAAAATTTTATTGTGAAATGTCTAGTGCAAAATGTCCCATCTGCTATATACAAATAAAATAGCAAAGAGAATAATGAGAATTTCAGACTATAGCTACCAGACATTCCAGTCCATTCCATTCATTTAGTCATTCACTTGGTCATTTGGTTTCGTATTTTCTCGTTTTTGTTCCTCTTGATGTGAGATTATATATTTCCATTTGAAAAGCCCATCGAAGAATATAAATAAATATTGAGTGAGACCATAAAAATCTAAAAGCTTTAAAGGATGAAAATAAGAATAAGAGATAGAGATGGAGATGGATATAGTGATAGCGAGAGTGAGAGTGAAAGGAGAGAGAGAGAGAGAGAGAGAGAGAGAGAGAGAGAGAGAGAAGGAGATATATATAGAAATTGTGTTTAACATCTGTATCCTGTTGGCTTTTCACAGATAATGAATGAATTGTTGTGCCGTAAGCGTTTTAACTTTATATGCGCCATCACCTTTCTTTTGTTTTATTCTGCTGTTGTTACTCGCTACTTGCTACTTGCTTTTGTTGTTTGCTTATTTCTTTATTATTAATATAATAATAATAATAGCAAGAGCAATAACAACAATAACAATCATCGACAACAAATCGATTTATTAAGAGTCAGTATATTGTTTATGCTTTTCCTTAAACATACACATAAAAAATTGAAACAAACAAACAAACAAACGAGCCGACTAACCAACCAACAAATGCCAATAATTGCAAAATTAAACTGAATATGAAAATGAAACCGAAACTGCAACTGAATATAAATAAAAAATGATAATGAGTATAAAAATGAATTCGTCCTTTTTATTTGTTAAGGACTGTATTGCAATTGCAAGCAAAGTAAATTAAATTGTATGTAAATTATAATAAGTTCAGATAATCACATCGATTGTTTCAGTCTTATGTCTGGCCATATCGTTTTTTTTTTTTTTTGCTACGTATATAAATATTTTTGATTTAAAATTATTCTCTAGATCATTGAAAATGACCGTAATGAGTTCGTGTAATTTTTGTAAATTCTCTTTTAGAGATTTTAACAAAAAAGTTACCGGTTACGAGTGAAACATTTCGCATTTCCATGTAAACAGCCAAGATCATTTTTGCGATCCATGTCGCAAGAGGTTTCATGTGAAAATTTATATTTATATTTCGTTCAATGTAGAAAATATTCATTTCTTTCAATATGTTGAGGACCCTCGATTCTCTCGTTCTCAGGAAAATATGCTCGCTTCATGTTTTTTTGCTTTTTTTTCTCTTGATAAATTTCAACTGAATAGGTTAAGATTTTAAAGCAATTTCCAGAATGATGATTTAACAACATATTTAGAAAAATTATAGAAAATTATTGTTTTAATTTAAACTCGATTTGAATAAAATTTTTAATAATATTGCCAGAATCCTTCGGTCCACGTCATATGCAAATATTCTTTAAAAAAAAAAATACAGAACAACAAGAAACAATTTTTCATATTTTTCATATATAAATGCTAATTCGAACAAATATAAATTAATAAATCACAATTGATTTATTTGATTATTTTTAACAAATTAAAATATTTTTGCTTTTTAAAAATTTCCCTTAAACAATTTATAATTTTTTATTAGGTTTGTTTTATAATTGTTCATTGACAAATTCCAAAACTTTTTCTGGCTTAAATTTATTAAATCTATTATTAATGTTTTTATTGATGTTGATGTTGATATTGTTGTTGTGTATTAAGGATGTTGTTGTGTATTAAGGAATGTTATTGCCACACGGATGGGTGAAGCTTTTCTAACGCCTTACTAAATTAAAACGAGTCAAATTGCATTGAATTGAATTGAGTTGAATCGGTACTTGATTTAAAAGTTCATCTCTGTGATTTTTTATGACATATCGTCAATTTTATTGTGGTTTTTTTTCCTTTTGCTTAGTCTTCTACACATTTTTCCTATTAAGGAAATTTTGGAATAAAATTTTTCATGGAATATTTTAAATTTATTATGTATAATTAGTTAATTATATTTTGCTATCTGACAATAAAAAAATTTTCATTTAAATTGAATACGATTTTATTTTAAGCACTTGATTTCCCATAGTTTTTGATTATGCCGTAACATTTTTGAATATGAAAAATGTAAAAAGCAGCATTTGCCGCATATTAAGCAGTGCCTCTCTTTCTGTGTGGTATCAGAGAGAGAAAGGCAGTGAATGGACAGAACGGTAGGTACGAAATTGCAAGTATTTGTAAAAATTTCATTTAGGAAAACTTTTTCAATTGGTAAGGTAATGGCAGTAATTGTTACTTATCAGAACAATTCGTTGAATAGCAAATTAAACTCATCCAAATGTGGTCGTTTTTGAACAAATATTTATTTATTGCAAAATGCAAAAAAAAAAATAGTTAGAACTTTATAGTTGGTTGTTGTGGGCTCTTAAGTACCCTACACCACTTTGCCTAATGCGTTTAATATCAAATAAATTTAAAAAAAAGTGAAAAAATTTTAATATTTAATTTACTTAAAAAGTGCCTTATTTGAGAGAAAGTTCAAAAAATGCACCAATCTGGACCAAATTTTTTAAATATATTTTTTATGTCAAAATCCAAAACGTTGATAATTTTCGCTAAAATATACTTAAAATTGTGACTTATGGCTATATGACAATATATGATGATTTCGAAATAGGCGTTATAGGGGAAATGGTAAGTCTTAAAAATGGACCAAATTGGTACACATATTTTCTATGTTAAACTACAACTCGGCGACAATTTACTTTAGAATATAATTAAAATTGTAATTATTTTTCGTTTAGCGACATTTTTCAAGAGAGGCATTTTATGGGGCGTGGTCGAAATAATGGATTCGTTTCGGGGTCAAAACGCATACGTATATAAATATTTCGTTGGAATATCTTAAAAGTTGCGAACCGTAGCTTGAAAATTAATTTAATGGACAGACATCAGATGGACAGACAGATAGACGGAGAGATGGACAGACGGATAGATAGTTAGTGTTGAATCGCATCAGGAAATGATTCTGAATTGTTCTAAGTCGTTCATCTCATAAAGAAATTAAAAGGCAAAAAAATGAAAGTAATAGTATCACTCACCTAACGCTTTTCATTCAATGTATAGAAGATACGATTTATTCAATGCAATACTTCTTCGACGTTTCTGTTGCAGGATGCTCTATCTAGAAATATACATAAAAATAAAATTAAAAAGAAAATTTTGGAATTGAATTGTAATATAAGAGAAAACCAAAAAAAAAAAAAATAAATAAATAAGAAAAAAATTTCACTTCATATTAGATCAATGAATAAAAATGTTTTGTCAAAATGTATTGTCCTGGAATAGAACACGCACAATTTTACATTGCAAGTTGCAAGAAAGCAATATAAAGCTATAGAAGATTGATCTAACTTCTTCAAATTGATCAAAGAATCATTTTATATATAACGTCTTGAGATTTTTATGGGAAAATTTGTCATAGAAATAATTTAAATGATTTTTACAAAACTTCAATAGAATTAAATTTTTCGTTTATAATATATTTATATATAAAATTTTATATATATAAAAGTTCTAAGCTTGAACATTTCTCAAATAAATAAAAATTAATACGCAAATGAATTCAAATCATTCTAAAAAGTTATTCTGAAACGATAGTATGCGGTAAACTTCCCTAAATCTTGCCCAACATATCAAGTCCATTTTTTTTTTGTTTGTTTATTATTCAAACTAAAACTTTCAATTAAAATTTGCATAATTTAATGAAGTCATTCATTCAGTTTCCTTCAATTTCCTTCTCTAATTAGTTCAATTTAATAAAAATTGAGAGAACTGGCCGAAAGCCAGTTTGCTGTTGTAGTTTACATATGAAGCATTGAAATAAATTTCGTAAAATCTCAAATCCTTTTTACCAAATGACCATCACAAAAAGCATTTTTATAAAATTTCTTGCACGTTTTTGGTTTTTTTTTTTTAGTTTTGTTATTTTTCATAGAAATTTTAAGAAGTTGTCTACTTTTTTTTCTCCCCCTCTGTTTTTTATTTACCAAATAAAAGTTTCCATGTGAAAGAATCATTTGAATCTTGATTTGATCTCAACAATTTTTAATAGAATTCATTTTTAAGAGCAAAATGACTTGAAATTTGTATAAAATATCTCAAAAAATTCCATTAAGCTATTTGATATTGCCAAATTAAAAATATATGACTTAAATAAAAAGATTAAAAGATTAAATTAAATCATTAAATTTATGTCACACATAACGATCGTGAATTTCATTTCCAGTTTTAAATGTATTTGCAACTAAATGGCAGTTAAAGTTAGAAAAAAGGAAAACCAGCTAAGTTGATATAATAATAGCAACAACAAAAACAATAAAAAAAAACAAGCAACTAATTATATAAGCAACCCAATTAAAGGAAAATGCTCTTCTAATGGCATTTGGTGTTTGTCTTACTTTGCAATATGCAAAAATATATTTGTAACGAGATAAAATAGATCAAAACAATTATAACAATAACAATAATAATAATAATAACAATTGTAATACCAATAACAACTATTGCAACAACAATAATAATAAAAATGATAATTATAATAATTTTAACAATGTGACAATTTCTCTTCCAGCCTCATTATTTTTTCTTTATGATTTGCTTAATATTTCTTTTCTTTTTTTTTTTTTAAATTGAGTGTGTGTGTTGTAATACTTGCTTGTTTTTCTTTATTTAATCAAAGCACAGTATGTGTGTGTGTGAGAGAAAGTGGAAGTGCTGTAGCGAAATCAAGAAGCGAAATAAAATTGATAGAGTTTGTATGCCATAAAAATCTACAAATTTATATTGTAATGAAATTTTTTGCTGTTGGTACTGTTTTCATATAATACACTTGTTATAGACAATCAAATATGAGCATCATTCTCGTCATTATCCTCATCCTCAACAGTGTCAGTGTCAGTGTCAGTGTCAGTGTCAGTACCAGCGCCAAAAATTTCAATAGCAAATGTAAATGAAAAATATTAAGACAAGGTCATTCTACAATGTCTGTGTACAAATTGTAAAATTGGATCACGCCTACCTCCTTCAAATTACCTCTCTGTATCATAAATTACCAAGTAGCGGTAGTATCTGGGTACCGTTGATTAATTTATTGGTCGATTGATTAATTCGATTAAACTTTAAGAATAATTTTACAAGTTTTAAAATTCAAAATTTTATATTAAATAAAAAATTTTTAAATTTCTCGTTTATATAGTAATTTAAGAAATGTTAAAATTTTTTAAAATCATAATGTCCTAATTGTCCTATTTTGATTTTACTTATTTACTATTGCTGTTATTTTTGCTGTTGTTGTTCTTTTAAATAATAACGATTGTAGGAGTTGACACAAACGAATTGAACGCACACAACTCTTTTTCCATTTTCACTTTTCATTTTATTTGTGTCCTTGTTTTTTTCTTTTCCTTTTTGAAATAATATGTAACGGCTTAATTATAACTATCACAGCAAATGCAACAACATTAATAACAACAACATTAACAGTAAAAATCTCATCACAAATGTATATTAAATTAATTGAGTTGAAATTTACGCGACAAAAAACAAAACAACAAAATTAAAAACAAAAATGAAACAAGTTAGAACATTCTAGTGAATTAAAGACGACTCTTAAATACTCTATAAACGTTTTGCTTAATGTACATAAAATATCCAGAAAATTAGTTGTAAATCAAAAGAGTAAAAATATAGTAATTTTTGATTAGTTTAAAAAGTTTGCTATATAAGAGGGATCTAAACAGATTAAATAGATCGATCTGGATAGGGACATTTGGTACATATTTTTAGTTTATGAAAGTACAGCAATATCTTTATTTGCCTTACAAATTATATTATTCAACTGTAAATTTTTATCATATAAAGACCATTTTCAGAAAAAGGCGCTACATAGAAAGTGGTCGTAAAACTTCTTCGATTCGATTCTAAGCATTTGCTTATATTCAGTATAAAACATGGTTATCTGTAAAATTTTAACGAAATATCTCAAAATGGTGTGACCAGTAGCTTAATACCAATAAATTTCCAAAGGCAGACAGGTGGTTGAATAGATGGACAGTTCAGTATGTATGCATACCTGCCGAGAAGGCTTAACAGCATGGTACACAAACATACAAAATGAAAGCTAGCTTTGCTAGTCAGATCACGCATGGTGCAGGCTACCGCCACGACTACCTTCCAATTTAAAACCTGCATTGCACCTTATATAAATGGCTTAATCTTTGGTATCTAGATTCGGAGCCTTCTTATTACTCCTTGTTTAAGTTTGGTTAGCTCAGACTCAGGTAAGACTACCCAGCTACCCATTTTATTCGGCAAATGGGACCCTGCACGACAAGTAGATATATGTTTGAACGAGCCTTGCCCGCCATATGGGCACTATGGCCCCCAGGAAGCCAACCTCAATGGGCCAACGATGGGCTTTATCAAAAACGGATGATCCCGTGATACCAAATTAAATCTTTGGTCGGTTCTCGTGACTCATGATGCCCCCTGACGGCCGTTATCACCAACGACCATCTCATGAGCCACTCCCAATTAAGCAGATGCTTATCGGGACTGATTGCCCACCGCATAAATGATCAGCCATTTTTGACTGTTAACAAACATTCACACCTAATTCATAATATCCTGTGCATCATACAAATGATGTAGGGCTTAAAGTATGAAATTGAAATAAAATGCAATAGCAATAGCAGCAATAGCAGCAACAGCAGCAACAGTAATAATCATAAAAATGATAGTCATTATATGCACATATATGCATACATTATAGATAACGCTGAATATTGCGAGCAATTAACTGCAATTAAATATAAATACATTTATTACCGAAATAACAAGAACAATCTACAACCCAAACAGCAACGTAAGCTAAATGTCATATACATATATATATATATATATATATATATATATATATATATATATATATATATATATATATATATACCCTACAAAATTTTATAGTTAATAATAGAACTACATGAAACTACAATTTTTAAGCAATCAATATAATTTCTAATTTTTAATTTATAATTAATTAATGTTTATAAAATTATTACAAATAATTACAAGAGTCAATTAATAAAATATATATATTTTTTTTACATATAATAAATAGGCGTGGCATGACTTTATTATCAAAACTGAACAATTATTTTTTATGCATCTTTTGCCATGTAATTAATTTTGCTTTAATTTTGCAATACAAAAAAAAACAAAAAAAAAATCTCACTTTTTCCTCATGATGAAAATTATTTCATTCATTTCAAATTTAATCTAAATATATATATATGTAAATTCTATTACCGTTCACATTTGTCAACATATTCTCTAATTAATATTTTTCAATTCAATTTTCTTAAATTTTACCTTTTCGTTTTTAAGCCTATGACGAGAATTAATGTAAGCTCGTTAAATGGATTGACCTAATGAATCAATTACAATATTATAACGTATCGTATCGTATCATGGTAACGCATGTCGTTTCGTTAATATCGTTTTTTTTATATTTCTTTATTTTGATTTTCGTCATTTAAGAATTTAATATTTAAAATTGAATGAACATTTTTTTTCTTGCTACACGTATATTTAAATTGGATTAGTTTTTATAGTTGCTATACTAATACAGCTGTAATTATAACAATAACACTAAAAACACCAAATGACATAATTTATGGCAGTATTGAAAAAAAAAACCAAGCGTCGCAGTAACAAACACATGCAACGGCAATTTGTGTATTGCATTTATATTGTAACTGAAATTCATTTGTTGTAAATATTAATACTTTTATAATTTGGTTTCATACAGTTTATGATATTGCTCTCATAATTTTTTTATTAGTCTAGTAATTGTATATTTTTGAAATTCAATCAGAAATGGAATGAAATGAAATGTTGATCAGATTAAAGCAGATCGCACTGCTAATGATAAATACAATAATTTTGAAATGATTTAAAAGACATCAATAATTGTCTACAAGCCACGCCTTCCAAATAGCAACAGATGTACGTTCGGTTACCTTGGAACGTATGGTAGAGTTTTATAAATAAATAAATGAAAATATTATAATCAGAAGGGAGCCGACTCATAAATACCTTACAAAACTTTACTTATTATTGTGAAGTTCAAAACGGGAAAATCATAAAGTGTAATTTTGGAATCATGGGAGGGGGCCACCCAACATATGCGCCAAATTTGTACACATATATTCAATAGATGAAATAATTGGGCTTTGTTGATTTTTAACAATAAAGTTTGTTCGCAATTGCAACATTTTTTTTTTTTGTACACTGAACTTTTTTAAAAATTAAAAAACTACTCAGAGTTACTTATTAGCTCTCGTAGAATCAAAATACGTCTAATTGTCTAATTAGCAAAAATTTCACTAAAATAGCTTTAAAATTGAAGCCTATGAAGCCTCTGAAACTTATGTTCTTGTAACAAATCCGCTTAGTATGAGTAAGTGGGTTTCAGTATAGAAACCCACTCGATGATTAAAATCGAACTATTTATAGGATCCAAAACCTTTCTGAAAAAATTTTTTTAATTGAGAAGCAAATTACAAATTATGGTTCATTTTTAATGAAAACCGGCTCTGCATAGCTACTTAACATTCATAATTAGATCTATAAACCTATATGGATCTAAAGTAGATCGATCTCTCTCCCCCAACGGCCTTAATTTATAATTTACTTACTTGATTTTGGACGCTATTATTGTTGTTATATAAAATTTTCTAATGTAATATTGCAAAAATTTTTGTAGGCCAGTTAAAAATTTGTCCAACAAACAATCTAAATAATGATAATAAAAAAAAGCCAAAAGAACGAACAGCAATCGTGACAATGAAAAATAATGAACAATATCAATATTAATCGAGAAAAGAAAATATTTACTTATTTGGAAAGGCAAATGGAAAAATAAATCTCTAAGATGGATGGATGGAGAAACGTCTAGAAAAATAGGTAAAAATTGAATATTTAAAAATACGATGAAAATGTATTAAAACGAAATTAGGTATAATATTAAGAAGTAGCACTAACAAGAACAACAAGAACATCATGTACGAATAATTTTAAGAAATTTTTTTTTGCACTTTATAATTGATCGAAACTGATTGAACATCTTTAAAAAATGATTTAAACATCAAGAATGTGAAAACTACGGCAATGCATGCAGGTTTAAAATTTTCATTGTGATATCTGGGACCTTTACTTTGATAAAAGTACTAATTAATCTATCAAGGCATGGGCAGATATATAGACGACGGACATTATAAGTGACAAGATAGTCCGGAAAAACTTACAATAACAATTTTTGAAATGGATTGTAAAAAAATGGATCTATATAGACCAAATGTTCGATGTAAATTTAGATTGGAAAAAATAATGGCCTTTTATCGATTTTATGCAAAAAAAAATTATGACGAATGTAAACTCTTTTCCATATAACAACTGCCTACAATATATTTGAAACATTCAAATTTTGAATATAAATTTATACCGCCCAAAAAAAAAAAATTAAAATAAAATAACAATTTTATTTTCAAAAAAAAATCTCTATAAAAAATCCCTGTAAAAAGTGTATAGATTAAAAAAATGTACCAAAGGACCGTAATAGATAACTTTTATCCAAATTTTTTTGACATAGATTTAGTATATTACAATACAAATTTGAATCGATTTTCATAAAAACTATGTAAAAAAAACTTGCAGATATCTTTTCCGTGCAACAATTTTTGTGCAAAATAAAGCGTACGAATGGTTCGATTTCGCCCATTATTATTTCCGGTTATTTAAGGAATACTGCATCACAAATTTTATTAAAATATTTCGAAAATTGTGGTTTAATAAGATACACGAATAGACAGACAGACAGACCGGCAGACAAGCAGATTTTAATCGAATGAGAAAATGAAGGTGTTGTTGTTGTTTTTGTTTTTATTTTTATTATTGTTGTTACATTTGCATTCCACATTGATCGATATTCTTTAACAATATAAATTTTAAATTGTGTGTTTGTGTGTGTGTTTGTGTGACATACACACACACGACAAACAAAGTTACGCATTTCCTTACCTTTTTTCAGTTTTTTTTTGGTCTTTTATCTGAACAAAATAATAAGAAAGATAACATTTTTGTGTTGCCTGCATTTTATGTAAATATGTTTGATTTTTATTTTTTCAATTTCATTCAATTTTATTGTATTTTTAATTTTCATTTTTGTCTTTTCGATTTTTGTCAATTTTTTTTTTTTTGGTTTGGTCCAATTTTTCTTTTTTTTATTTCTTGTTAAATAATTGCCCAGAAATTTAATTTTACGCATTTTAATTATTATAGATGTAGAAATATACAAACACCCACACACACATACACACACACACACATACACAGACATATATATGCATCCACTACACAATTTCTTGTATAGAGTATAAAATCAACGATAAAAATTTCATCTCGCTTTCATGTTGCATATGCTAAAGAAGAAGAAGAAGAAGAAGAGATATGTCTCTCAAGATATCATTACAAAAGAAATTACATTAAAAAGAAAGAAAAAAAAATAGTGTGGAAGAGGGAGAGAGAGAGAGAGAGAGAGAGAGAGAGATAGAAATAGAAATAGAAAGAGATATATAGAGTTAGACAGACAGAACAGACGCATAGATAACAATTTGCTTTATAAATGTAATGTATGTAAGTCCCTTATACTCTCAGCATGTAAATTTTATCACTTTACATACATACATACACATATATACACACACATATATACACACATATACACACTCATATATATATATATATATATATATATATATATATATATATATATATATGTGTGTGTGTGTGTGTGTGCGTGTGTATGTGTGTGTACATATAAATTTTCATTTTTAATGAAACGAAGCAAAAAGCAAGTGAAAGGGTTACAGAGATGAGTTAACATGATATAATAAAAAAATAATAGAAAAAATAACAGAAAAAATAAAAGTAAAAATAAAAATTATGTTACATAAAACAAAAGTAACTAAAAAAGCATATTGTGAATATAAAATAAATAAAATAATTATAAAACTAGTAAATACGGTAAAGTGAAAAAAAAAAACAATAAACACCAAACATATTATATCTTTATCTTCTTCTTCTTCTTCCTCTTCTTCTTCTTGTTCTTGTTTTTCTTCTTTTATTACGTCTTCTACTTCACTTCCACTTAAACTCGTTTGCACATTGTTTTTTTTTAACTTTTTTTCTTATCCATCGAAATTCCACTTTAATTCCATTAGTAATTACGAAATTAAATTAAAGTTTTAAATTTTAATTTCAACTCTACTCCAGTACAATTTCTTTTGAAATTCCATGTACTTTATATATATATATATATATATATATATATATATATATATATATATAAATCTATATTGAATATCATATTCTAAAATATATTATAAATTTTCCTTATAAATCTAAGGGCATTTTTGAATACAACAACAATGTAATATCAATTACATTTTAATATAAATTTCTGAACTTACTTAACTAACCAATTCCTATAAAAATTTAATTCAATTGTAAATTTCAAAGTCATTATCAATTTTCATTTTCAATTTTGAAAAAATCTAAAATCATTCGGAATTATAATTCCCATTCATTCATTCATTTCAATTCCATACTTCTTTTATATAAATTAATATAATTTTCATTTCATAATTCCTAATTACATAATTACATAATTACATTTTGCGTATGACATATATGTAATGACTTTTAATTGTATTTTCTTTGAAAAAGAAGTCCAATAAGTCCATTCAATACCTGATCTAAAATTATTGAGATAAAATTGCCATTGGCATAAAACAGAAAATATATGCCATGATGCTTTAATTTTCATGAATTTCTGCTTAAGTCCTTAATCCTTTCACAAAATGATGAACATTTTTGTTCGCCGCTTTTCTACATTATTTTTATTTTTATTTTTATTTTTAACAATTTTTACCATAGATAAACATAATTTCTCCAAAAAGCACAAGTTACAACTATGAACCCTTTAGAACTGTAAAAACCCTTTTTAAGTGAACCGGAATTAAATTAAACCACCATAAAAAGTAAATACCAACAACAAAACATATGCATTCATAACGACATCAGAGCCAGATACAGTCGACTGTTAAAGATCTTAAATTATCATTAAGTTTTAATTTGTAATAATTAAAATATTAAGAAGTTAATTGAGAAATGCCAAAAAAATCAAATAAGAATAAATATTTTTGTAGGGAAATTCCATCTGTTTATTGAATGGGATGGATTTAAATTGATTTAAATAAAGTTCTAAGTTCTAAAATTTTTTTTAGATGTTACATATCTTCACATGAATTTAATATACTGGAGCATTATATGTATACAAAAAAGATAAAATAAAAGAAAGACAAACAAAGTGGAGTACAAGAAAATCAAATAAAACCAAAGACGTTCACAAAAGGAAAACCTTCAAAGTGCTATAATGTGAAATAATTTTTTTTGTATGCTACATGCAGAGATATTCAGTTATATATATATATATATATATATATATATATATATATATATATATTTGTAACACATTGGTCAAAAAATCTCCATTTAGAATAATCTTAAGCATAGATATCTAGATTTGGATGTTGAAATATCTGAATAAAATTAATTTTCAAATGATGCATCTAAAAATTGATTTTTAGATGACAACAGTTTTAGTGACACCAAAATATGACATTTGTCGGGCCAATGGATAATAAAAAATTTAAAACAATATTTTGTATTGGAAGGAAATGCATTTGAATTCAAATAATGGTTTGAGGAATATTACTCTATTAACATATTTATACCAAATTTAATGAGAATAAACATACCAATAGAACAAAATCGAATTCGAAATCGAAATCGAAATGAAGGACCTTAAAGATAGTTTTGATAGATGGTAAAATAAATTGTTAAGTGATACATAACAATTTGAAGATGTGAAAAATCAATGTGTTAGCAATTTCATATGGCTTTTGAAGAAAATTGTTTAATTCGCCTCTTTTAGCCTTAGAATTTTGATTCCGTTACCTCTCTGCGCCTTGGGGAGAGTAAAAAATTTATAATCATTAAGTCATGAATTCGTAATTGGCAACAGATGGCCAATGTCCAATAAAAAATTTCTTAAAATTTCAAAATCAATTGAAAAATTTATATTCATCGGTTATCTCTTGGCTACATAAAATACTTCGTTTATCCAACATCTTGAGAAAAGTAACAACAGTGATCATTCATTGAAACGATGATTTATTTACATATTACATAAAAATTTTTAAGATCCATATAAATAGAGAAACATATTCAACGCTGATAGTTTTTTATGGTAATGTGAAAGGTGTGCTGCCTCAAATGATATAACAAGACCAAAAGGAAAATAAAATCACAGAGAGGTAGAAACAGGCATAGAGATATAGAACGATTTCAGTTTGTTTGTTTGCCTAGAAATATGCTTTTTTTTTTTTTTTTTGGTAAGTATTACTATTATTATTATTGTTGTTGTTAATTTTATTAATGTTTTTCTGTTTATTTAAATTCTTTTACAATCTATTTGGTCTTTTTTGTTTTATTACACGTAAATGTTTTACAATTTTTTTTTTTTAAATATATTTTTACTTTTTCACCTCATTTTTTTCAGTTTTTTTTCTTTTTTCTTTTTTCTTTTTACTTCCATATGCTTTTACGCTTTTCAAAGAGAGACTTATAGAATTTCATCGTTTCATATGTACACTAACACTATATCTCTATCTCTCTTTCACTTTATTACTTTCATTATATCCATGTGATTCATGCAGCCATCATCAAACTTTAACTTATGCCTTTATGATCTTCTTCTTGATCTTCTTCTTTTTCTACTTCCTCTTATTTTTTATTATCATTTATATAAATTTTGTTGTTGTTGTTGTTATTATTATTATTATTATTATTATTATTAAATTCTTTTTGATTTTCTCCTGCTTCTTCCTTTTCTTCCTATTTGCTATATTTAAATACACGTTTTATATGGCAAAAGGGCAGCAGAGCAAAAAAGTATAAAGTATTAAATTTTTAACAAATGCAAAGAATAAAAAAAAACCAACAACAGCAACAGCAACAACAACAGCAATAGCAACAACAATAAAATAAAATAATAAAAGTAAACATTAAGAAAACGCAACCATGTTAAACGGCTGGTTGCTTCCTTTTTATACAATGCTTCTTCTTCTTCTTCTTCTTCTTTCCTTTTTTACTATACCCTTTTTATACATACAAACATATAGAAAACATATGAATTTACATTCACATGCACACACATGCACACACATGCACACGCATTATAAAAAATATTTTCTATAGAAAGAACAAAATTCACTTCATATGAATGGAAAAAAAAAGCAGCAATAAAAAATTGTGGGTGGAAAAAGGCATGAAAACTTCAATGGCACAATCAACACCATATAATAATGAGGCGCAGTGATAAAGTGATAGTGAGATAGTGTTAGTGATAGAAAGAGATGAAGTCGGTGAGGGAGAGGAAAAGATGCCAACAAGAGATAAATAGGATTTAAATGTTAACATAGCGAAAATATAACACTAACAATACAAACAAAAGTAAGAGATATAACGATGCTGCTGATAATGAAGATGAAGAAGATAAAGAAGAAAGGGAATTAGAATGAGAAGAAGAAGCAGAAGAACATGTACAAGTGCACACATACATACACACACATAAATATATCTCTATCTCTATCTCTATCTCTATCTCTATCTCTATATCTATGTCTTTCTCTCTCTCTCTCTCTCTCTCTCTCTCTCTCTCTCTCTCGTTCTCTTGCTCTCTATATCTCTTTTGTGCATTTTGCGAAGAAAATTAGTACAAAAATATATACAAATATATCACATCAAATGTCAAGAGATTTAGTAATAGACTATACTCACACACACGCACACACACACACACACATGCAACCATACATATAAAGCATACAAATAAATTGTTAGATATACAAATATATAAAAATAATTTGTATACAAAATATGGCATAGCATTCGATGAAGCGTGATGCGTTATGCGTGATGCGTGATGCGATATGATACGGTGTGATCCGTAATGCGGTGTGGTGTGATACGGCATTTTATAATATAAAATGGATGAATGGATGTTGGTAGAATGTGTAATGTTCAATGTCTGCCCATCTAAATGCCTCTGGATGGATCTTTTAAAATCTTTCTTGAACAAACAAACAAAACAAAAACTTTTTAGAATCTATTCAAAATACAAGAATGATTGAACGGGAACAATTCGAGCATTTTAAATTTCTCATTTTACTTTTGATTTCTTTTAGTTTTTTCTGTTTGTTGTTTATTTTCTTCCTCTTGTTCTTCTTCTTCTTCTTCTTTTAACTTTTTTTTTTTTATTCAATTTTAAGATTTTTTTTGCAAGTTTTTCTTTCAATTCTTTTCTGTCGCTTCTTATAACAATTTTAAAAGTACCTAAAATAACAATAACAAGAGTAATAGCAACAACATCAGAATAAATGGAAAAGTTTTGTTTACGCAAGAAAAATATAGTAAAGTTTTGTATTTTGAGAATTTATTTTTATTATAATGAATCAAGGAAGAGAAAAAAGATGAAACACAAAACGAAAAAAATTTAATGCAGCATCATCGAGCACACACTCACTCATAAACACACACACACACACACATACGCAGAGAGGTAATCTAATTGCAACGTTAAGCAAAGAAAAGCATTTTGTTGTTGCCGAAGCTCATTTTCATAATAAAAATCAGCTTTTACATGACAGCAACAAAAAAAAAACAAATAAGAAAAACAACAACAACAAAATATAAGAGATTGACGTAAGAAAATAAATATGAAATTAAAGTTTTTTCATTAAATTTTCTATATCGCTTTTTCTTTCACTTTTTCTCTTTCCTCTCTCTTTCTATCTCACTCTGTCTGTCTCTGTCTGCCTTTGGCTTAATTGTCCCTTTTTTGTCTTTTAGTTTTGTTTTCTTTTTTTTCGGTTTCTCTCATTTTGCACGATACTTTTACTCATTTAAATGTCAAGCGGACAGAAAATTTCATATTTGAAATTTACTCGAAAAAATTTCAAATTTCAATTATGAAGATCACTTTAAACAAGAAAAAGCAAAACAAAAAAAAAACAAACAAACGTACAACAAAAGTATAAAGTCTAATTAAGGCAAAACCGACCTTAAATTTTACTACATTATTACATGATGGGCATGGCCATTGTTTTGAATAGATCGAAACGTACTAATTAAACTGACTAAACTGATTAAACTGATTAAACTGAGTAATTTCATTGAATTGACTGAAAATGAATAGCAAATGAAAATGACCCCCTAGCTGCTCCTCCAGACGTCCACAAGACTCTACGGACATAATTTAGAATATCATTAGTGGACATGACACCTAATTTGCATAGATTAACTGAAATGAATTGTGAACTATTTGAGAGACAGCCAGACATCTAAAAGACTAAAATTTTAAATCAACATAAAAATAAATAATATGTAAGCGTCTTGTAAGAATGGACATAGAAAATTAAGTAGGCGTGATTGATATTTTCCATTTTTAGAATAAATGAATTTCCCTATTTTTTTTTATATACTTTACGCTAACGCTTTGCGTACTCTATAACCGATTTATGTAAATTAATTTCAATGAGCATTTTTCAAAAGAAATTTGAAAGCATTTCCGGTTTTGCTACTTTTTTCCTTCTAAATTTCTAGTTTTACAGCTACACGATAGAAATTAAAAAAAATATATATAAATATAAAAAGGGGAAAAGAAGTTGAATGAAAAGTATTTGACAAAAAGCATTTGCCATCGATAACGATATTGAGATACCGAGAGTAAATTTCAAAAATTATATCGCAAGAACGATCTAAAGCATTAAAGCTTCAGTACGTTAAATATATCTGTGTGATGTTACAATGAAGTCAAACATTTGCTTCAATGAATTCAAGATTAACAATAATTTAGCTATTACGATGTACTACCTCAATTTAAAAGAAATTATATATATATGTTAATACCCTAAGCCAGTCATTTATTAGATTAGAGCATATAGCGCTATGAATTATTATCAATCGATTCAATAGACTTAAGCGATTGGTCACTCCAGACTGGTACATAAACGCCATAATTATTTATTTATTTATTAATGCTTTGCATTTTACAGCTGTACAATATAAATCTCATAGGCTTATATCATTGATAATGCAATAGGATTAGATAATGGATACTGGATAGGATTAGATAATTGGAATTGAAAACTGAAAACTAAATAAAAAATAATATAAAAATTAAATATGGCCAAAAATTCATCAAAAATAATAACAACTAAAAATTTTACTAATAATAATAAAGATGATGATGATGATGATGAGGTTGATGATGATAATTTTATAATAAAGCAATTTAATTTTAAAAAAAATTTCTATACATATATATAAATGAATGTATGTGGGTGTATGTGATATTATTAGCCATTTTTAAATTAACAAAAATTGTAATATAAATGATTGGCATGTTTATGCCAAAAATTTCCTTAAACTTAAACTTAGCTCAACTAAAATCGTTGGGCTAAGTTTATTAAACAGTTAGACAATCAGACTGTCCATTTATTAAGCAGAAAGGAGCACCGCTCGACAAACATATAAAGATGTCTCAGCAAATATCGTACGGGGGATGGGCGGAGCATGGCCACTAGAAACTCAAGTTCATGCCGTCTGATGATGTTGTCCCGTTCTCATAGAATTCATAAGCAATACACACTTTCAGTTTTTAGTCCGCATATCTTTCCTCGACATACAGTTAGTGTTTTACATGCATACCTGCCTGGAAGGCTCAAATGCATGGTACATAAACATACATAATGATGGCTAGCGTTGGTAGACACGACACATCACGTGCATGGCACCGTCACGACTAGCTTCCAATTTAAAGCCACTATTGCACCTCATCTAGTTAGCTTAATCCTTGGTGTAAGGATTCGGGGCCTTCTTATTACCCCTTGGCTTAGATTAGATTAGCCCGATAAGCCCACCCAGCTAGCCATTTTATTCGGGAAATGGCACCGTGCTCGACAGAAACATAATTGTGGAACTCTATATAAACATAATTAGGTCGAGCTACGCCCGCGACATGGGCACCACAGCCCCCACGAAGCCAACTCCAACATCACCACATGGGCAAATATGAAACTGGTGATCCCGTGGTACCAAATTAAATCTTTGGATCTGATCTCGTGAAACTCATGATGCCCCCTGATGGATATGGATCAGAAACCATCTCATGAGCCACTCCCAATTGATTAGGTGCTTCTCGGGATTGGTCGCCCCCATCTTTCATCGACAGAGTCAACTTCAAGAAATCCAAACTCTTTAACTCTCCTTTTTTCTTCAATCTAAGGCATCACCTTCACCATCGCCATCGCCATCGCCATCGTCCATAAAAAAATGTGTCAATCATTTGTTTATATATTATTTTTATCCCTCTTTATTTCACCAGTTTTTTATTTTTCCCTTTTGCTTTTCTTTCTCTTTTTTCTTAGATTGTATTTCCTATTCTGTTCAATTTTACACTTGACTGAAATTTCTATAGTATTTCTGAAACGTGTTACGTAATAATACACTAATTGTGTGATGGTTTTTGATGGTTTTAAGTTACTTTTCTTCCCTGTTTTCTTTTGGATTCTTTTTTTCTTTTTCGATTTTCTGTGTTTAGTTGTTAAATAATGTTTTAGTTAACTAATTTTTTCTTCTGCTTTCTCTTATATTTCTCCTTTCAGTCCGTTTTGATTGTATTTATTTCATTATGCGTTTATACATTATTTTATATATTTATAATTTAACCACAAAATCAATCTATATTGTTATTTTGCTCTCCCTGTCTCATACATTTCAAAAATTTCTACTTAACATTAAGATCGTATAATAAATACATGTTGATATACGAAACATTTAAATTAACTTGAAGTATATGGATTTAGGGAATTATAGAGTTAAAGACCTATAGATTCATTGACGCATACAACCCAGAGACATTCAGGTCTATAAAGCTATAAATCCATATATTTATAAACTTTTGGACTAAGAGATTCATTGAATCACTGATGCATAAATCAGATTTAGACTTGGGGACCAAGAGATCCAGTGAATGATATAGAAATCTATTGAACTACAAGCCTACAAATCCATTGAATCACTGATGCATAAATCAGATTTAGACTTGGGGACCAAGAGATCCAATGAATGATATAGAAATCTATTGAACCACAAGCCTACAAATCCATTGAATCACTGATGCATAAATCAGATTTAGACTTGTGGAGCAAGAGATGCAATGGCACAGAAATCTATTGAACCACAAGCCTATAAATCCATTGAATAACTGATGTATAAATCAGATTTAGACTTGTGGTTCTATGGACCGATGGACTCATAGATTCATCGATTTAGAAACATTCTATGCGCATCAACTTCCACCTGCCTGTTTATTAATTCTTGTATTTCGTTTCTTTTTTTGCTTTTTGGACCAATTATAACTGAAAATTTAAAAATTTTTTCAAATCATCTCGTTGCAAGTTGGCCTCAGATACAAAGTGCTTTATATATGGTTAGATGAGATATGTATTTGTAAGCCAAGCAACGCCCTATTTTGAACTAACAAGAAACAAGAAACCATAAAAATAAAACTTTATAATATGAGAAAATTGGAAATTTTAGAAATAGATGCAATAAATTTGTGTGTTAAATTTAGATCAGTTCAAACAATTTGATTGAAAGTTTTTTCCCGCTTTTTTATTTCTGTTTTCATTTTCTATTTTTAATTTTTTTTATGTTTTTAATTTACTCTTAAAAAACTGAAACAGGTTCTGAATTGTAATGTCATGGTGTCTGGGTTATGGGTATCCAAGATTTGGCCTCAGCCAAGTATAATTTTCTTCTTATACAATTTATTCGCATTATCCCACCGCACAAGTGAAAGGCAAATACATTTAACAAGATTATTACTAATTCTAATGTTTGTTTTTTGTTGCTGTTAACTGTTGTTGCGATCATCTGTTATATTTATTCAATCATATCAATCGCAATCGCAAACGCAATCGCAATCGCAATCGCAAACGCATTCGCATTTATATAAAAAATTAAAGGAAAAACGAGAAAAAGATGAGAAAGAAGAAAATGAAAACAGGAAAAATTACACTCAGATTTATTTAATTTAAAAATGTATCGCATAATTGCAATTTCCAAATAGAGCACGGAAATATTAATAGAAAGACGAACCACCCCTATAACATAATCAAATATCAAATGCAATAATAAAAAGTATCTTTGACAAATCATTGAAAAATCCTTTGGGCTGAACATGCAGTGGCGGCACGATAAGAGTAAAACCAAACAAATAAGCGATAAATATAATAATCAATAATCAATTTAATGTTTGATTACCCTCAATAATTAACGACATTCAAAATTAGCTCCAGAAATGACTAAATGATATGATCCATAAAGCGCTTAATAGATGCTTTGTAGTGTTATATTTATAGTCATATTTTACTTTGGATTCCGACTTATAAGTACTATATTGACCACATTGAAGGGGTACAAAAAAACTGGGGGCAACCAGTCCCGAGAAGCACTTGCTTAACTGGGTATTGCTTATGAGATGGTCGTTGGTGATGCCGGCCATCAGGGGGCATCATGAGTCACGAGATCAGATCCAAAGATATAATTTGGCACCACGGGACCACCAGTTTTAATATTCCCATTGTGGTGATATTGAGGTTGGCTTCGTGGGGGCTGTGGTGCCCACATCGCGGGTGTCGGTGGTTCAAACATATATATGCTTGGGCTAATTCAAGCTAAACCTAGGAGTAATAAGAAGGCTCCGAATCTAGATACCAAAGATTAAGGCATGTATATAAGTTGCAATGCAGGTTTTAAATTGGAAGCTAGTCGTGGGGGTAGCCTGCACCCTGTGTGACGTGACTACCAATGCTAGCGATCATTATGTGCGTTTGTGTGCCATGCATTTGAGTTTTCACGGCAGATATGCATGTAAAACACTCACTGCACTGTAACCAAGCGCTGCGTGGTTTAGAAAGGGATGTTAACCTTGCCTCCGTATGAAAGTCGTCTAAAGCTACTCAATTTGCCCACTCTGTCTAAATATCGTGAAATGTTGTCCGTTATTTTTATGATAAAATTGATACAAGGCGATATTTTCTCGATGACATTGCTACAGGACATTTCAATTCATATAACCGCAAGATTTTCTAGCCATTATGTACCTATAAATCTGCCACAATGTCATGCCAACTACCAACTTTATAATCCTTTCCGTGTATTGTGTGTAAGTTATATAACGACTATTTTCATTTGTGCGACTCGTCTATTAATTTGTTAAATTATATCAAGTGTGTTGTGCTACATCATTAATTGGCAAATTATACCATTTTTTTGAAAGCGTTTTTCTCGTTTCTGTGATCAGGCTCTTAATAATGTGCGTATACTTCATGAGCTTTCATTAGCTTAGTCGGCCCATGAGGGTTCATATTTTGTACCATTATCTGTGCCGTATAAATAAACTTAAGGATTTTTTTTTTGTATATTTTTGCTTTTTTTTTTATTTTGATTGTTTTTGTTTTTTTTTTGTTTTGTTTTTTTGGTTTTGTTATTATTGTTGTTATTTTTCTAACTTAAGTATTTTATTTATATTTTTCTCCGTATTAGTTGTTTAAGGTTATTATGTAACTAATGAATATAAATAAATAAATAAATAAATAAATATTTTATATAACGTTCAATAAAACGCTTTATTGATCGTTTTATATATTTTTGTTTATGAAATTTATATAAATCTTGGCAATCACTCAATAATAAAATATTAGAGTAAATTCTTATAACGATCTACAAATAATAAGTTAATGAAACGTTTTCCATAACACTTTATATATTATTGCTTTGAATTCTTTATATTCTGCTTTATATAACACTAAACAAAATACATTCATTCGTATTATATTCTATAAAATGATACACAAAGTGTTATAAATAATACGCTAAATTAAGATCTGTGAAACACTTCAAATGGCGATTATAAAACATTTTATGGTTTGCTTTATAAAACTACTTTATGCAAAATTGTATGTAATGTTCTAAATTGTGATCGATAAAATCGATAAAATCGATTTTTTAAAATGTTACAAGACTTTATTTAACAAAATCTATACAATATCTTTCGAATGCGTTGCTATTTATGAGGTGACTCTTCATAAAGCGTTTAATAAAATTATATAAATATAAATGCTTTATAAAATGGTCTCTAAAATACCAATAATATAAAATATAATGTTTATAGAAATCATTAAAAATGCTTTATATAACGTTTTATTAAATGCTTAATATAAAAAAACTGCGTATATCGATTTATATAACGCTCTGTATGAGACTTTTTTAATAACGTTTTACATAATGCATTACCCAATGCTTTATACCACGATTTATGTAAAATTTTATATAACGACTTTTAAACGGCTTCATTTAACGCTTTATCTGACTTTTTTTTTATATAATTCTTTAGCACAACAATTAAGATTTTGTGTAACGTTTTATAAAATTTTTTTAAATAAATTATGGCGCCTTAAATTGTTAACTACAAAATGTTATTCATATGAAGTGCTTTAATCGGCGATCCACACAATACTTGTTGGACATGTTGCGTATTATTGAACAAGTTGATTATTTCATAAGGTCATCTTGTTGACCTAACAAGAGAAAAATGTACAAATTATGCGATTTTATGATAGTTTAAAATTTGAATTATGCTTTATATCACCCTCTCACTCATTTATTCACTTCCTTATAAACAACATAAATAAGTTTTGGTGAAGCATAAAATAAATTATATAAGAAAGTCTTCTAATAAATAATGGAAAATTTATTGCTTTGAATGAAACAACAATAACAAAATAGTGGTAATTACAAAAACAACAACAACAAACAACAACAACA